>SNQJ01S0143582.1:0-24435 GCA_010110895.2 Picea sitchensis
ATTTATTTCATTTTCTCAACCAATATATAAAAGACTAAATATTTTAATTATTTATTTAACTTGAGTGAATATATAAGATAAATCTTTGAATATATTCAACTTCAATCAACTATGAGAGACCCAACTCTCTGTTACAAGACCCATCTTGTAGTTCTCAAATCCAACTGAGAAATGAGGATTCCAATCCTCATGACAAGTCTGAGCTTGTTGATCTCAGATCCAACTGATATGTGAGGAATCCAATCGTCATACAAGACCCAACTTGTAAACATGCACCAACCTGATAGAATGAACCTTCATTCAATTCATTATATAAATATATATAATTCAACAAATTCAACTACACTTTTTCTCACCATTCCTTCTTGTTTATATAGTCTTCCAATTGGTGTGAATTTGAATCATTGTGTCTTTGKATTTTTGAACCATTGTACCTTTTCATTTAAATGATAATATTAAACTTTAAATAATATCATTTTTCCCCTTTATCCTTTATTCATAATGCTCATGACTTCACTCTCTTAATCATGACTGTGTGTTGGTTCTTTTGTCTTTATGAATTGATCACAGACATAGATCGACTCATCATATCGTTCTCATGTTTTTGTTATGTCCTCAATTCGCCAACATATCATATTCGATCTTTTCACCCATTCTTTGTATTATTATGGTGTTAATCCTTTGTCGATTTATAGAGATGGAATATGTATGTCTCTCAAATTACAAAGATGAACTATGTATGACATGCTTCCATCAAACCATTTTCATATAAACATAGGCATAGAAAAAATGGGCTTATTAACTTAACCACTGCCTGTTCTTTCACCCTTATTTATTTATTCCATACGACCACAGGTGGTAACCAGGCGCTAGGCAAAGTGAGTGCTTGATTACTTATTAAAATCAACAATCACAGTTTAATCGCACAATGAGATAGATGACTGTCATTACTTTGGGACTTAATCCTTCACAACTTCGAGCCTCTGTAATATTTCAAATATCCCAAAGCATATTTCACCGAAGTGTGTATACGGATTTCACTTAGTAGATCAGATGTTCCATATTTAATCTTCCATGAACCGACGATCCTTACTTACCTATAGGCTTCAATCGTAAACGATGATTATGATTTAATCAAGAGTTGATATGAACGGTTTTCCTTCACCTCAAAACTTAGACATTCGACAATTTATGATCTTTGCAATCATTAACCCTCCTGGATCAAAGATGTGTGTCCATAATATTCAATAGTTGAGAATGCTCCCAAATTAGATCAACGTTTAGCATCACTTCATGGTTTACGCTTATTCTATCCTTCCACTGTACTTGATCAATGATTGAGAACGCTCTTGAATTAGATCAATGGTTAGCATTAACTTCATCCTTCGACGCTTCAGGAAGTTAGTGGTGTTAGAAATTGGTTTCCCCCAATGTACATACTCCCAAATTGACGTAACTTGTTGGTGTCACTGTTGACTTGACACTAGACAAGTGGTTGCCACGTGTCACTTAGATTCATGACTTACACATACCTGAAATGTCAATTTCATCTTCACACATGTCATTATATGATTGTGCTATGTGTCCTTGCTGACATGGATCTCCTCATGTGGCACATGTTCTTCTCTTGGATGTAGCATTTGTCCTAACTCCTGAAATGTATCTCAGATCAATGACTATCATATCCTCCCGAAATGATTGATCCCCCAAAATGAATATCCTCGATGATACCTTTCCAATGGGCTATCACATGCCTAAAACAAACATAGATGGAGTATGTAAAATTTACGACCACAGGAAGTTGATGTAGTAACTTACCCAAGCAGGGCCACATGACTTTTGGAACTTCATATTCTAGGGTTAGGTTTTTGAATATTTATGGTTTTTGGTATTCTTTCTCGTGTAAAAATTCCTTGAGCCTCATTGTAACCTTGTTCTTTCAAATGTGCGCTACCGTCACATCTCCTCTGAAATAAGCCTCCACCATTCCAACAAGCTTGTTTCTCTCATTTACAATTTCATTTTTTGTTATTGAATAGAAAACCCGGTTTACTATATCTCTGTTATTTTGTGTTAAGCTGTAATGCATATTCATTTCGTTCTCTTAAATCTGAATCATTGGTATCGAGAACATTCTGCTCCTTGTCATCTTAATGCATGTGTCCAACGAGGTTCAAGGTACAAAGAGTTGGGTCGAGCTTATTTCTCTTGAAGAATGAAGATCGCACACTTAAGAAACCTCCCATGGAAGAAAAAAGATGTGAGGATAGGATATGCTTTCAAACTATTGATTGAGAAGGCCCTCCATGAGGAGGAATGAGATGATGGATGGTGAACCACAAATTATTGACGGCTACCACCTGCTTGAGAGGGCGCATCTTCCTCAAACGGATGCGTCGCCTCCTTCAAGGTAAAATAAACTTCAATATTCCTAAATTTAAAGGTCGAGATAGATGCAGATTTTGTAGACAAATGGATGAATCTACTAGAAGGGTATTTTCTATCCATAACTTTTTGAGTAAAGAAAATATTACTTTGGGCTCCTCAAGGTCATTCCCCATGTCCAAGATTGGTGGGAAATTTTTTGTGAGAAAAAGGAAACATAGGGATATAATTTTTTTGTAGTTGCACCCACTTGGGTTTATTTTAGGGATTCTATTAAGTAACAATACTACCATGTCGAAAGTTATGGCGAGCATGTACCAAATGGACCTCACTGCGACAAGAAAGAGACCATGCAATTGCCAGATTTCACAAATATCTTCCATACCTTGCGCACAAAGTTGGGTATCAAAGATTGAGTGGCATCACGGTGCTCAAGAATAATGGAGTGCTATGCATAAATACATCTAGACCGAAATGGAATTTCTATACATCTCATCTTAAGTGACCTGATATGCCATCAAAATTGAGCAGAAGCTCCAACAAAATACATGGCAATTTGGGACTAGGAACCCCTCACAACAAAGCCCCGGAAGGCATTTAATACGAAAAGGATAGAGAAAAAGATGGACAATATCCGGGACAAGCTAGTGCAAGCCGCAAGCAAGAAGGGACATCGGAAGAGACAAAGAAAGATACTGAAGTGATTTTTAACCTGAGGACGCTGCACTTAACGCTGTGACTGCCATCAAAGCGGATCACTAGTGGCCAAAGTGAAAACCTATGATGGGATGAAGTATGATTCTAAGCGAGAAATAGAAAGGGGAGGATGGTTCATTGACATGGAACCCAGTTCCAACATTGCTACCATAGCTCCATCACAGTGAGCAGGGCAGGCCAAAGGAAACCTCTTCCATTCACAGATGTGGGTAAAGGCACCTGATGCTCTTCATCGTTGATAGAGTATAGAAAAACCTCATCTTAGTAGAGGTTGTCAAACAACTGGATCTTCCAAAAATGCACCCACAATTGTACACCATTGGATGTCTCTTCCAAGGAAATGATCTGCATCGAAATGGTGTCAATTGTCATATGACATCAAGCCTTCAAAGAGATGAGGTATTGTGTGATCATTGCTCCTCTCGAAGTTTGTAGGTTCTTTTGAGCCAGCCTTATTTATGGAAGCGTCATCTTTGTATATGGAGTCTAGGCCTCATAGTGTTGATACTGAGCGAGGAGGGTATGCAGGGATGCTCGAGGCAGTCCCACCTAGTGTTATTCCTTGATCTTTAATAAGAAATCTCGGAAGGTCATCTCTTAGATGGGAAAGTTTGTTTTCTTCATGATTCTCTCTCCAGGAATAAGTGAAGATCACAGCCACATCGAGTCTCTGTGACCAACCTCTCCTACGGTAGAAAAATAGATAAGTTGGTTGAAGAATACTCGGATGTCTTCTCCTCGCCTACAGGGGTCCCTCTGCACTACTAGGTCAAGCACCCAATAAGGAATATTTTCCACAAGGAGTGCAAGAAGGGATCCTTTTGGGAAACGAGGTTTAGAAGTGAAATATTGGGAAGGATAACACTTTTGGAGTGCTCAAAGGGAGATGGGAGATAAATTGTCTCATAGAAGTTAAGTTCAGAAGAGGAGAACGCCGAGTCATTTGGACAGAAGTCATTGAGAGTACATCTAGTGGTTAAAATTCTCTGTGGAGAACTCAAGTGAGAGGCGTGGAATCTGAGGAGTTGAAGGGTGGTTAGGAGTTGGATGAATCAGCCACCCTATCATCAAGAACCAATGTGGACCATTGATCATTGTCTATCTGAGTCGTCAGATCATTTCGGCATTTTGGGGTTTGGGAGTTTGAAGGACCTAGAACCGTTTGTAGTTGGAATCGCGAAATCATGAATTCTGGAATCTTGAAAGGCGGAACGTGGTCACATGTAGATTTCGGTATTTTAGGGTTCGACATTTCGGAAATATCGATGACAAGGAACCAGGACCTTAGAATTGAAAATCCCAAAGTCATGAAGCATAGCGATGCCTTTGGTGTGAAACATCGTAATTTCAGTATCGGATTCCAACATTTTGGAACCCCTAGCGATAAGGAGCCAGGACGCTTTGCACTGAAAACCACGAAGTTGCAAAATGCAAAGTGTCTTTGGAATGGAATCCCGATATTTCAGCATTTGGTCGGAAGTAGGAGATAGGGATTTTGGAACCGAGTTTCAAACCCCGTTACCACGATATCTCGAAAGGTCTCTATTTCAGAATTGAGGGGAATCATAAGGCAAGATGAACGATTGTTGGGTCATTCGCTCAAGTCCCTAAAAGATGAATTTAGTGGCAGTGAGTGTGCATTGGGCGGTCAACCATGGTTTACAATTCATTTTGGCATTTGTCAAGAGTTGTGGAAAAACATCGAGACTCTCTAACTCCCAAAACCCAAAGTCCTTTTATGGCCCAAACAAAGGAGTTTAGTTAACCCCTTGGCATGGTTTTAGTGAATATCGTGTGCAGATCTCATTGAAATTAGTGGAGTGCATGTCACATGAGAGTATGAGGATACTATGTGGGAAAAATACTGTTTAAGATTTTGGGAAATCTGTTGATGGGTATGTAAAAGTTTCACCAGGGATGATCCAAAAACTAAGGATGGGATTTTGTTCCCCAGGGATGGTGATTATATTATGAATTGTAATTATGTTTATGGGATGGTGAGCCAAGTGTATATAAATAGTGGGATTATCTGTTTGTGGGCCGAAGAGCCTAGAAAAGTATTTGAGTCAGAGTCTATTTTGTATATGTAATTATGCACTTTCTTAATATAACATGCGTTTGCATGTAGACCAACCACGATAAAGAGAATGGGGGACTAAGCTTCCACTGAGTTGGTAAGGGAAAGGGGTTGAAAGGTTGGAAAAGAGGGGATAATCTTAGGAGCTTAAGTTCTTTAGAATAATAATTTATTATTCCAAAGCTGTCTGAAAAGACATATTTTTATCTTAAGTCTTGGGAGAGGCAACGTGTGTAAAAGGGAACACATGTAGTTCCAAGAAGACAAGGGTCGACCTAGGTGCATGTAGTTAAAAGTTGAAGCATCAACTATGTTCGAGGGATTTTCTTTTCTATTCTTTCATCCTCCGTCTAAGTTCATTGGGATCAGGGGTGTATAAACCGTGTTGCCTCTATATGCAATGCATACTCTCATGCAGAGTGAAAGGAAACCCTCCTGGAAGGTTGTTCACTGCCCGTCTTCCATCCTCCACTTGAGTTAGCTGGCGATGCCCGTCACGAACTGTTTTCCTCTGCCTGAACCTTTTTTTTTGTTCTGGTCACACATTCTATTTGGAAAACACCGATGGAATGATAACTGATACTCTGAGGTTCAAGGGTTACGTAATTGCTTGAGTCGTGTTGTGTCTTAGTGGTGAGTTTGTTATGGCCATGCAGTTCTTGACCGTTTTTGGGTTACTGTTTCTATGAAGCATGAGCATCTCATATATTTCTGTGACATCTGTGTCATAGTTGTTAGCAGTTGTGGCTACATAGTTCCTAGACTGAGTATGGCTTGTTACCTTCCATTTTTTTAGTGGTGTTGTTGACTGGAGTGGTTGTTGTCCTTACCTTGTGGGAATTGAGTTGTAATTGGTTGAAGAAGCAAGTTATTGGGGCCATGGATGAAAGGCGGGTTTTCAGGCCTGCTAAGAAGCTCTCTCTAAGTGAGAGAGTTTTTTGGGAAGTGGTTTTCTCCCGGAGAGGAGTCCAACCCACTAGCTTCATGGAGCTGAGAGTGCCAGTCTGCTTGTTGCTGAGACCAAAACCCAGGAAGTGAAGCAGCTTGATGGATTGTGTGACAGTGAGAAGGTGTATACTCATGGGGTGGAACATGCATGTGGAGAATGGGATTTTGTGAGTAGTGGGCGTAAGAAGGCTCCTGGAAGATGACTTTCTTCCAGTTGCATTATATAGTTCATGTAACCTCGACCTAGTCTAAGATTCCCTTGCCCTTGGTGGAGAAACGATCCCATCTCGGGGGTGACCACTATTGAGCATGATAGAAGCATGGTCTATGATTGGAAAGGTTCGTGGAAAGTCTGCACACAATTGGTTAGTGTTACTAGAGATGATTTTAAGGATGGAATTTTATATTAAAATGTATAAACTTGGGCTAATCATACTAGTCCTATAATTAGAAAATGTAAAATGTTTGCTTAATAGTTTTGTAAAATATTAAATTTCTATGAATTTTATATAGTTTCCTATAAAATTTTTGAGGTGAGTTTAAGATGAAATAATTTTATTCTATGGAGTTGGGCAATCATTTTATCAAAAAGTAAAAATTAAGTGGTCATTTTTTGGGAAAAACCATGGAAAATTAACCCAATGGCCAATTTAGCCCTAAAATAATCTATGGTGTTACTCTAGTTGAAAAGATAGGTATCGGAGTTTATTGTAAATTTATATGTTATGCATGTTTTTGCTACTAATGCTTGAACATTATCATGTGTTCTGTTGCATGTGGATTTCCTGTTAATATTGTTTGAATCTAAATGGTAACAATAACTCCGTGTTATGTGTTTTACTTCGATTAATGCATGTTATATGTATATGTGAATATTCTGTAGTGGTAGCATTACCTGGGCACTATTGTTGATTAGAGATGTTACAAGTGGTATCAGAGTTAGTGTGGCATTTCTTGGCCTGTTGGTGGCTGGGGATGTTACTAATTGAGTATTAGAGATGAGTAGTGGCATTGCCCAACTTTGTTGGTGGATGGGATGTTACAATTACAACATTTTTTTAAGGAGAAATGGCCCAAAATTCTAATGTTGTATAGTACCAAATTCCTCTTTTTTTGTGGGGAAAATTATGAGTATTGGAGTGTGAATATGAGAACTTTTCTCATCTCACAATATTTATGGGTTCTTGTTTCCGTAGGTTACCCAGAGCTAGTTGATTAAGCTTCCTACAATGCTCTCTTTGTTGATCAAAAGGAAGAGTTGAAGGAGAACAGGAAAAAGGATGCCAAAGCTTTGTTGATCCTTCAAACTGGAGTTGACATCATAGTTTTTCCTAAGATTGTAGAATGTAGTAAGTCCCATGATTCTTGGAAACCTTGGAGAAGGCATACAATGGATTTGTAAAGGTAAAAGTTGCCAAGCTCCAAATGTTGAGAAGAGATTTTGCAGATCTCTTTCTATGAAAAGAAAATGAAAGAGTTAGATACATTTATTACTAGGTTCAAAATATTGTGAATGTTATACATGCTCATGGTGAATCTCTTGAACATAGGAGGATTTTTCATATTTTTTAAAGTATTCCTAAAAAATTGATCCCATCACTATTTCTATAGAGAAGTCAAGAAATTTATCATAGCTAACCCTTGCATATTTGTTTGAAAGCCTTCAAGTACATGATGAGAGGTTGAAAAAGAATGAGGAACCTCTAGATCAGTATTTCCAAAGAAATTTCAAGGTTGATGAAAAGAATAAACAATATTCTAATACCATGAATCATACTTCTACTTTTTCTTCATCATCAAACAGAGGATTTAGAGGTTGTGGAAGAGCCCAAGGAAGAGGAGGTTGTTGTAGAGGAAGAAGCAACAACCTTGGGAGAGGCAACTTTCATTGCAACTATTGTAATAAATATGGTCACCTTGAAAGATATTGTTCTAAGAAGAAAAGATACACCTCTCAAGAAAATATTAGTAAAGATGAAGTTGAAAAATATCAAACTTTGTTTCTCACATGTAACAGTTTTGATGAGAAAGATGATTTTGTATGGTATTTAGATAGTGGTTGGTCAAATCATATGACAGAAAATAAAAATCTATTTGTGAAGATGGATGAGAGTGTGAAGCGAAAAGTAAACTTTGGCATTGATAATGAGGCAAGAGTAAGGGGAAAACGTAACATTTCCATAAAAGTATAAAATGGAAGAGTTATGTATCAATACATGATACTTTGTTTGTTCAAAGTTTAAAGTATAACTTGATTAGCATAGGGAGATTAAATTCTAAAAACTACAAGATTGTTTTTGAGGAAAGTTTTGTAAGATTTTTAACAATAAAGGCCTTGTTGCCAAAGTTCTTATGATAGATAATATGATGTTTTTGTTAAGTATGGCACCAAAAGTATCTTTCTTGAAGTCCTCGATTTATGATTCTTGGTTATCACAAAAAAGGTTTGGGCAGCTTAATTTTGGATCTCTTTCTTTCATGCAAAAGAAGACTTTTGTAAAAGGTTTTTCTTCATTCATAGAACGGATAATAAGATATGTGAGGTTGTGCCATAGGGAAGCAACATAGAGATAGCTTTCCCCAACATAATTTTAGATTAGGTGAACCTTTGGCCTTAGTACATGCTGATATTTGTGGCCCCATGCAGACCTTATCTCTTGGAAATAATATGTATTATCTTCTCTTTGTAGATGATTTTTTCAAGGATATCTTGGGTCTATTTCTTTAGTGAGAAGCCTCAATCTTTTAGTTTCTTTCAAAAGTTTTAAACACTTGTTGAGTAGAGATCACGATACTATTTGAAAGTCTCGAGAACTAATCAAGGTGTAGAATTCACCTATGATGAATTCAAATAATTTTGAAATTTACATGGAATCAAGAAGGAGTTAACTATTACATATACTCCTCAATAAAATGGAATAGCAAAGAGAAAAAAACTTATAACCATTGTAGAGATGGATAGATGTATGTTAAAAGAAAAGAGTTTGTCAAACATGTCTTGGGAAGATGAAGTCCATACAACTACATATATCCTCAACACAAGTCCTACAAAGATGGTAAAAAATTCTACTCCTAGTGAATCTTGGTTTTGTAGAAAACCAACTATTTCTCATCTGAAAAGTTTTGGAGTGCGCATTCTTTGTTCACATTCCTACACAACAAAGACATAAACTAGATGGAAAATCAATGAAATCTATTTTCATTGGATATTCAGAAGAAATCAAGTCTTATAGGTGTTTTGATCCACTTAATAATAAAATTTATGTTAGTAGATATGTGATGTTTGATGAAGGAGGATTTTATCAGAAGAATGAAGGAGAAGATAAAGAGCTTACCCCACCTATTGAAAATTTGATTTTTGATAACAATGACCAATATTTGCAGCCTTCTTTTGTAAGAAATGAAGGCTCACCTTCAAGGAGTTCTCCATCAAATTCATTTTCATCTTCTTTGTCAACCGGATATGAAGTTGATACTTAAAAAACACCTTCATCTAGTCCTCCTAGAAAAACAAGAAATTTGAAGGAGATATATGAGACATCTAGGTATGATGGTGACAATTTTGCTCTTTTTTCTTCTACACATGTTGAACTTCTTGCAATTTTAAAGAAAATTCCACTGATGAACCATGGATGCAAGCCATGGAAGATGAGATGTCATAGATTGAAAAAAATGATACATGGGAGCTTGTTGACCTTTCTCATGGAAAATCCTATTGGTGTAAAATTAGTTTACAAGCTAAAAATTGAACATGGATGAAGTATTCAAGAGTATAAGACATGTGTTTAGTTTCAAGGATATGTGCAACAAGAAGACATTGACTATGAGGAAACACTCTCTCCTAAAGCAAGACTTGAAACAATAAGAACTTTTATTTCCATTGCATCTAGTTAACAACTTGTGAGTTTATGAGATGGATGTCAAATCTTCTTTCTTAAATGAATATTTGAAAGAAGAAGTTCATGTTGAAAAAACCTCAAGGTTTCATTATTAAAGGTAAAGAAGATAAGGTTTATCGGCTTAAAAATGATCTTAACTTTAAAACACATTAACTTCAGTTCAGGACGAAGTGATTGAACTGAAGTTAATGTGGATAGATATGTTTGTAGACACTCATGGAAGCAACATCAAGATACAGAGAGAGTAATGTAGGACAATATAGACAAGTTTTGTAACATCCGAAAGCACAAGGACAGTGAAGTAACCATAGAAAACGCAGTCACTGTACTGAAATAAGAATACATAGATATATTTATAGGCATGCTTGAAAAAAGCAGCAGGACACATAGAAAAGATGAAGTTTTAGAGGAGGAAAAGGTGGAATGACTTGAAATCAAAACAAGACCAGCTTTGATTACATTGCACCGTTATTTAGTATTAAAAAACCCATAACTCATACCACAAGTAGTGTACTGAATATTACATTTTGCAGGTGGCGGTGCCCGACGCAATCCCGATGCCTCCACCTCCACCTAGTACAGCCGAAAAATGGTCAGGACGAGCCATTTATTGTCAATCGACACCGGGAGCGCAGGGACCTTGAATAATGACTTAGAGGAGAGCTTTGTCTGGACACTTGAGAGCCGAGCATTGCAGAAACCTCCCAGTATTATGTTGCCCTTAGGCCATTGCATTTTGTAAAATTGTTATGATTATCAATCCGACCTCTCTGACACCACCATACTTTCCCTCAAGTTTTGACATGATGATTTATACAAAGTAAGTTGCTCATCTAACACATTTAAAAAAAGGGGTTTGTTAACTACAATCAATATTTATAATAACCCATAAGTTAATAATCATCCTCTGTTAAAATGGGAGAGTAGAATGATAAACGAATATTCAATTTAACACAAAATCAATACAATGGACTCTATTGTATAGAGTGTACATGTTGTTATCAGATCTAGCATTCTAAGATATTTGAAGAGGTTGAGAGAATATCTCAAACACACACCAAACTAGGATCTCAACAATCCAACTCTCCTTAACCTCTTAATAATAGGATCACACAACTCACGTAGAATTAACTCTACTTCTCAATGCATTAGCAAGTATGTTAGATAAGTAGTAATTATATATTCCAACACTCTCCCTTAATGACTACTTATCTAAATATCTATGTGGTCATATCTGCGTGTGCTTCCTCTTAATACCTGCATCTGATTATTGACGTCCATATGAGAAATCCATGTACTAGAATACATGGGTCATTAGTCGTTGTAACCGCTAGTCCTCTAGGAATGTTTTTTTAGCTACATGGTTCATTCAGCCATTCTTCCTCCTGCTCCCCTTCATCACATCATCATCAGCCTAGGTTTTATTTCCATTTACCTGTAACCATGCTATGGGTTTTCTCAGAGCCACCCTCAGCCATGCACCAGGTTTCTCTGATTACCTATAACCATGCTTTCTGGGTTTCTCGGATTACCCTCAGCCATGCATCAGGTTTTCTCGGATTACACGTAACCATGCTTTCCATAGTGGTTTCTAGATTACCACGAACTTTTTCTCATTAGGGGGTATGCAATGGCTCAGATTCATATAATTTTCTAGGACCACTACATCAAAATATCCTAGTCTTGCTTTTAATTACATGTCTCACAAATAACATAACTATGCACACCTTCAAACCAAAAATATAAGTAACAATACTTGTAAAATCATGACTCAATCACACTTCTCACAATCAACACTCATGGAGTCCTCTGAATAGTAGTACACACCTCCCTTCATTTTTCTATAACACCTCCAAGCAATTATGCCTTTGTCCTTTCTGCATCCTCAACAAACAACGACAGCATCCTCCGAGACAACGCACAACCGAGACACTCTTCCTTTTCGGCTGGCGACTGCTCTCTACACCAACAAGGTGGCTTCCTTTTGTTGAGCGCTCCTTCATAGCAACCAACACGAGAATCTCTCGGGCTCACTGTAATTCAATCTCTCCATAGGAACTAGCATCTCCTCAGGCTCACTGATGGCTCAGCTCTTCCACGACGGCTCCTCTGGCAGCTCCTTCCAAAACTCAAAAATGGAGTCAGATCAAACTGATGGACAGCAATAACACTCTGGAGAAACAATAAAAGAATGCTTCTATCAATTGTGATGAAAGTGTACAACAACACAAGTGACATTATCTACACTACCTTTTCGAAATGCTTCATCTGTGAGTCTTTTTGTAGCATATTCAGGATCCTCAATAAACCGAATCATAGCAACAACTTGGTGATTAGAAACAACATCCCATAATTTGTCACTTGCCATGATGAAAAATTCAACACCATCATTAATGATCTCTTCCCAAATTTTCAGTACAGCTACAACATACTGCTTCAAAATCCTGTCCCCAAATGCCCGTGAGACATCTAGTACACTCGCAACGCGCCATGTGCCAGCCCACATGACAAATTCTCCAGCATCCTCGATTCACTTTGCTCATCACTTTGATTAGGTTTATGGTCCCTCAAAAGAGCAACAACTTCCTTTATCTCCTGAATTTGAGCATCTAAACCTCAAATATCAGCATATGACTCCAATGGTGCCTTCTCCACTTTTATGACATATACCATTGGATCAACTTCATCCTGCAAGAGGCAAACAACAGATAGGACCTTATTGTGCATGAGAATGGCGCATCCAGGCTTGAGCTGATTGCACCAATGTAGCTTGCACGATTTCCCGGATCGCCCCTGGATTTCCTTGCTTATCTCGGTCCAGTTCCTCGGCTCGTATTTCTGAACAAGTCTCTGCAGAGACGTGTCATCTTCAGGGCTCCAGGGCCCCTTTATTCTATCCAAATCTTCCAATGATCTCCCATTGCTCAACACCATAGCTATTCCAGTTTTCAGAATCAATGAAACTCCAATGAAACCTTCACATTCCACGACAATGAAATTCGAACTCCAGACCTCAGGGTACCACTTTAGAGGTTAGAGTCCACCATTTCTGAACCAGAGAATCTAATCCAGATCAAATATTTGAACTGCCCACAATGCGAATCAATTGGATTTTCGGCAGCAACAGCGCCGCACTCTGCATTCTATATTCAGCAATCTGGGAGCACCTTCTAGCACTTGTGGTTGCAACAACAAAGACAAAATGTAATCTGAGGCTCAATATGTGGTTGCTAAATCACGGGCTCAATGGTACCGGAGCTCCTTAAAACACAGATGATCTCATGAATCAGATCATGCAGCTGAGAATCATCTCCAAAGACCTCCAGCAGCAGTGACATCGATACCTCTTTGGCACTCCATGTAGGCGAGCAACGATGGCGAATGAAAATATTTTTGGTGAGCAGCTTGTTTGAGATTCTTTGGCACTCCACGCAGATGATCTTTCCACAATGTTTGTAACACTTCGTGCTTAACAATAGGAACAACAACAACAATGTATTAAGACGCCAACAGGGATTGAATCTCCACCAGATCTGAGACTTCACGCAAATAACTCCTCTTTCTCAGAACCGTGTCAAACAATCAACTCTACTCTGAGTTCGAGGGAAACTTCATGCAGTCCACTTCTCACTCTCTACTCTCCACATAATCTGGGCACTCGAGTGAGAAGTCCATGCTCCTCAAACTCTGATACCATGTTAAAATGGGAGAGTAAAGTGATAAACAAATATTCAATTACTTACAAAATCAATACAATGGACTCTATTATATAGAGTATCACATGGGTTGTTATTAGATCTAACTTATTCTAAAGATAGGCGAAGAGGTTTGAGAGAATATCTCAACCACGCACCAAACTAGGATCTTATCAATCCAACTCTCTAACAACCTCTTAATAATGGGATCACATAACTCACGTAGAGATTAACTCTACTTCTCAATACATTAGCAATTATATTAGATAAGTAGGAATTATATATTGAACATCCTCAAGCGTTACATGTCGATTCCTAGCCTCCCTACTGGACAAAAGAGGGGTACCCCGCCTGACCTATGTTCTTAATTTGTGGGACATAAGAGAGGCTCACAACTCCTATGTACATGATTTCAACCTATGAATTTCAACACCAATGTATCTAACTGTACAATTGTGAGTGACTTTCGTGTCATTTCTGTCGGAGAACCTCGTATGGTCTCAGTGGACTATATCGCTGCATCAAGATATTTTGCAATGTCTTCCTCGTGATATTATAGCCAGCACGAAGTGCAACTTTCGTCTCATTTCTGTCGGGGAACCTCGGGCGGGATCACTCGGCCATTATTGCATGAAGCTTTTTTTACGAAGTCTTCGTCATGATATTTTAGCGGAATAAGAGTGCGCTTTTCACATCATGGGAGGAGGCTATTTGGTGAGCGTCTTCAGACCAAGAGGCAATTGTTATCCATCCAATTTAATGCTTCTATGGGGAATGTCCATTGGTTCATACGCATATGGATGCATGAGCCCATTCCAATGTTCCTTTGGGATACGTATGGATACAATGAAACCATCGGAATGTGGCCATGCCCATTGGAATGCGTATCAATCCCATGCAAGTTCTTATTTGAATTTCGCAAAGACGCGTTAGTGACGAGCATTTAAATTTGAATTTCATAAGGAAGCGAATTGAATCGCGTCACAAGCAAGTGCATTGAATCGGTCATGGCATATTGTGTATCCATCGCATATATTAAACTGATCTTGATCGGCCATCGCATAAGCATATTGTGTATCCATCGGATATTGTGTATCGGCCATCGCATAAGCATATCGTGTATCCATTCACTTGATCTTCAGACACATCTCTCTGTGTATGGATGAACGTGTTCGGGAGAGTAGCGTTGGCTACCCACCGTCTAATGCACCGTAAACTAATTACCACTCTTAAAGGGGCGGTCACACTGAGTCAGTAAATCCGGACTTCCGGTTATATGATATTTGTAAAAGGAACGTCCCTAAATTGACAAGGATTTACGTCCCTGGTCAAGGAATGTTCTCCCAGTCCCTGTTCCATTAATGTTCAAAATAACAAAGTTTTGTCAACACGTCGTCATACAAGATTTCACAGATCATTTCTTTTCTTTTTCTTTGTGAAGTTGGCCTACTTTTATGTAAAAAGTGGTTAATATCATTTTGTCTTTTTTTTTTTTTTGTGTGTGTGATTGGTGGAATCAACAACTAGTCGGGCATGTACCCCTGTGACACGGGTTTGTGTTATCCAACTTCTACCACTTTAATCTCCAGGTGTGCCCATGATTCCCCCCGACTTACCTTATGTGGCACACAAGGTAAGTTGGGGGAATTGAAACCTCATGGAACTTCATTTTCCTGGCACTTGCCAATTGAAACCTCGGGGACTTTGTCTTTTAATTAATGGGAGAATCAGCATATCAAGCACTTTTAAAAGTGATTGTTCCTAATTGATAACACACATGGCTGAAACAATATTAATACATTAATGCATTAATGTATTAAATTTTAATAAATAGATTAAATTTATTAATGTATTGAAATGTATTAATGTATTTAATACATTAATGTGTTTAATGTGTTAATGTATTTAATAGATTAAATACATTAAATAAATTAAATACATTAATGTATTGATGATGATGATGATTAACCCCACTAAGATCTAATTGTCTATAGAACCTTAAGAGGGTAAGAAATTATTTTTGATTCTTTATAATTTTGTTTTGCTGGAAAAACGTAGAAGCTTTCCAAGATCGCCATACTTTGTTGAGATAAGAGGTTAGGAAAGGTTGGTAGTGTGATCAATATTTTGAAAATGAGATCTAATGACTATGGTGGACAATCTAAGAGAAAGTGTTTTTCATTTTGAACCTTCTTAGTGTAATCACAAAGGTGACACCTCTTTCATCATGTTGTTTTAGGAATTGACCAATGCCCATTTCACTATGGAGCTCATTGAGAATTTGTTCTTTTCTTAGCAATTTATTTTTTCTTTGCACTTGGCAAAGAGATAGATAATTTTGATCTTCTAGATTAGGGTTGATTACATCTTTATAATACCTTAATTTTCTTTTTTTTCCTCAACTCTTTATCACCCATTTTTTCCTTAAATTTACGGTTGTGATTTTTTTAATAGTATCTTTATTCTGCAAAATGTTTTTTTCCTATTCCCCAATATGGTTTAATGAGACCAGTCTTGTACTGCATCCTCGGCGAATTAGGTGGTGGTTATGACTTGATTTTGGAACAATTTTGTTAACCTCTTGTCTTTCGTGTTGTTTAACTTGTTCTTATACATTAGGTATCTAGTCATAGCCATGCTCTGAAGGGGTGAGAGTTTTGTTTCTACGAAAAAGATGGGATAGGGCATATTTCCTTTAATTTTGATATTATAGGTTATAAAATTCTTTTGTATTTTCTCTATCTTTCTCCAGGATTCACAGAGATACTACAGCCCCATAAGTCACATTTATAAAGAATAACATGTGTAACAAGAGTCTCAGAGGAGTTTATTCTTATCCCAGCTTTCGAAGATCAACCGATTTACAATTGTTTTCAAGCCATAAAGGCTGATCCCCAATAATCCTTTTCTCAATGCTATAATTCCAGAATTGAGCTTGTGGTGAATATCAATTGCAAGATATTTGGATGAAGTCGCTTCCTTCAAGTTATTATTGTCATATACAAGGTATCATAAGGGATCTTATTGAATTTAATAATCCCATGACCTTGAAATCTTATCGATTATTAACACTCCTTGCTACATATTGGAAGAAAACTCTTGAAGTTCTTGGTTGGTTTTCAAGATCATGGACACTCCTTGCCATAAGAGCGATATCATCCCAACATAAAGAAGATTGATGACTATGCCGATGAGAGTAGGGCCGACACAACCTACTTTTCCAAGCATTCTTCTAACTATCAATGTATATGCCAAAAATGGTAGAGGGCAAGGAACAATCTTGTTTGACTCCAAAGATATACTAAAGCATTAATACATTAAAACATTCTTAATAATTAATACATTATTACATTTTTTTTTTTTTTTTTTTTTTTTTTATTTTAATTATGTATTATTAATACGTTAATACATTAATGTATTAATACATTAAATATATTGAATACATTAATATATTAAATATTTTATAAATACATACATAAATGTGATATTAAAACATTAATATTACATTATTAGTACGGTGAAAGTATCAATACACATTATTAAAATATTAATATATTAATAATAAATTATAATAATCTATTAACTCATTATTATAAATGTATTAATAAAACATATAAATATTAAATACATTATTAAAGCATTATTAATACATTTGGTAAAGCATTGTGTATATTAATATATTAAATGCATTGTTGCGGTAATATATTAATGTATTTAATACATTAATATATTAATCTATTAATACATTAATAAATTGAATAAATTAATAAATTAATGCTTTGGTAAAATGTTATTAATACATTAATGTATTAATAAATTAATATATTAAATGCATTATTGTATTAACATGTTTATAAATAAATACATAAATATTGATATTAAAACATTGATATTACACATAAATTAATATATTAAAAAGGTATCAATGCATTATTAAAATATTAATAATACATTATAATAATTTATTAACTCGTTATTATAAAATATGTATTAATAAAACACTAACACTAATAAAAACACTATTATATTAAAGTACTAATACATTAATAAAATATGTATGCAATAATAAAAGCAATACATTAAGAAAATAAGGATACATCAACATTTTAATAATATATTATCAAATTAATATATTATAATAATGTATTAATTCATTATTAGAATGTTAAAATATTTTATAAATAACATATTTATAGATTATTAATAAACAATAAATTATAATGGTATATTAAGTCTTGTGTGTTTTTAAATATATTATAGTTAATATATTTATATATTCTTAATTAATAAATTAATGTATTAATAAATATTTATACCTATGAAATAATATATTAATAGTATTGTTAATTAATACATTAATAAACGATAAAACATTAAAAATATTTAATTTATAATAGTACATTAATATATTGAAGTAATAAATTACAAATACATTAATAATACATTATTACATAAATAGAAAACATTAACCATCACCATCACCACCACCATATTGATGATGATGGTTCATAGTGATAGCCTATGCTTCACCATCCTGATAGTTAGCTCAATTAGTATTGTGCAGGCAATGACTATGCCTCATATACGATATATATATATATATATATATATATATATATATATATATATATATATATATATATATATATATATATATATAGTTTGTTGCATTAGACAACCATAAATGTTTACGACAATGGAAAATTATATTGAGAGTTGTTCATCACAATGTGGCGTTGGACAATGCTAAAGTGACATTGTGATGTTGGGACATGTTCATCAAAATGAGACGTTCAAAAATGTTTTTGAGATTGTCATGTTGGGACATGCTTGTAAGAAATGCGAAGAGAAATTTTCGTCATAGTATGATGTTGGAAAATGATCGTAACATTGCGACGTTGGAAAATGATCATGACAATGTGACTAGCAGGAAATGTTCATCACAAATGCAGCGATGGAAAATGTTCATCCTGTGACACACTCAAAATCATTGTCACATAGAGCACTAAGAGTATTTCATCACCAGTGTGACATATTGACAAATGAGTGATCACATTTTAAACGTTAGAAATGTTAAGTCAAAATCTTGACATTGGGAAATATTCATCACAATGTGATTTTTATAAACACTCGAGACATTGTCAAATCATAATTTACTGTTGAAACATCAGGAAATGTTAGTCAAAATGCGACATTGGGAAATGGTCGTCCCACATTGTGGTAGTTGAGGAAATATTGTACAATGTGGCAGTATGGGAAATATTTATCATAATCAATATGCAAAACAGTTGACACATTGTAGAATCATCTTTTAATTTTGCGGCGTTGGGAAAATGGTCGTTAGAATGTATGCATCAGAATTTTTGTCACATTGCAACATTTGAAAATGTTAGTCACATCGCGACACAGGGAAATGTTCATAAGTGAGAGACATTGGAAATGTTAGTCACAATGAATTGTATGGAATCATGTTTTACGTTATAGAGAATGATTTATATTTTCCTAAGGTTTATTGAAAACAAAAAGGAAAATGTTGTCCACATTGTGATGATGGAAATGAGTGCGTCACAATCTCTGACATTTAGGAAATAGTCACCACATTCTTGACGTTGAGATATTTCATCACAATGTGACATAATGAAATTTTCTTCATAATGAGAATGTTTGGAAACACTTGACACAATGTAGAATCATTGTTTACTTTTGCAACGTTGGAAAAATGAATTAGTATAATGTAGTGTCAAAATATTTGTCATTGCGGCGTTTGAAATAATTCATCGAATCAGCGACATTGGGAAGTAATGTTTGTCCGAGGAAGTGCAAAGTTTAGAATATTAGTCACAATGAGATCTATTGAATCATGTTTTACTTTTTAGACTATGATTTATATTTTTTCTAAGGGCATTGATAACAACGGAAATGTTAGTCACATTGTGAATATAGGCGATGTTCAACACATTGTGACAACAAACCTATGTTCATCACATTGCGACATTGGGGAAATGTTCGTCAGAATCTGAATGTAGGGAAATGTTCATCATAATGCAATATTAGTCACAATGCAATGATGAAAATGTTCATCATAATGCAATGAAATTGTTAGATACAATGAGATGTATGGAATCATGTTTTACTTTTTAGACAATGATTTATAATTTTTCTTAAGGACATTGATAACAAAGGAAATTTTGTTACATTGTGATGATGAAATGTTAATCACAATGTGACATTGGGAAATAGTCGGCACATTGTGACATTTGGGAAAATATTCGTCACAATGCAGCGTGGGGAAATGTTCATCATAAGGCAATGTTTGGAAACACTTGACATAGTGTAGAATCATCTTTACTTTTGCAACATTGGAATGGTCATTAGAATGTGGTGTCAAAATTTTTTTGTCACATTAGATGTTTTGAAAATGTTCATCACATCGCGACATTGGGAAATGTCATCAAGTGTCACGTTTAAAATATTAGTCACAATGAGATAACAGAATCATGTTTTACTTACTGAGGCGATGATTTATATTTTCCTAAGGACATTGATAACAAAGGAAATTTTCTCACATTGTGGCAATGGGAAACATTCGTCACAATACAACATTGGGAAATGGTTGTCACATTCCGACTTTGAGAAAATGTTCATTACATTGCGACGTGGGGAAATGTTCATCATAATGCAATGTTAGTCACAATGCAATGAAATTTTTCATCATAATGCATTGGAAATGTTAGTCACAATGAGGTGTATGGAATCATGTTTTACTTTTTTGACAATGCTTTATATTTTTTTGTAAGGACATTCATAACAAAAGAAAAAATTTCGTCACATTGTGACAATGGGAAACATTTGTCACAATGCGACATTGGGAAATGGTCGTCACATTCGCGACATTGGAAATGTTCGTCACAATGCAAGGTGAGGAAATCTTCATTATAATGTAATGTTTGGAAACACTTGAAATAGTGTAGAATCATCTTTACTTTTGCAACATTGGGAAAATGAGTGGTCGCTAGAATGTGGTGTCAATAATTTTTTTCACATTTACAGCGATTCGAAAAGAAGTTTTGTCACATAGCGACATTGGGAAATGTTAGTCACAATCTTGACGTTTGAAAAAGAAGGTTGTCACATGTCGCGACATTGGAAAATGTTAGATCCGCAGTCGCGACATTGTTGGGAAATGTTAGTCACAATGGATGTATGGAATCATCTTTTACTTTTTAGAAAATGATTTATACTTTTCCATAAAATGTATGGTAAAAATACAAATTAGTTAAAAACAATTTCAAATAGGTAATTTCCATATTATAATTTCATACACATCAAACTTAAAAATTTACATAATATTATTAAAACTATAACCACTATTTAAATAAATATAAAACTTCAAATGGCGGTTGATACACTAGTTCATTATCAATATAAATAATTTGATATATCATTAAAAACTTGAAACTTTAAATAATTAAACTTTAAAGATGATTGCTCAATTCATAAATCACATCTCTCCATTAAAGTCTGTAATATTATTAAAAACCCTATTTCAATAATAGGCAATACATGCTTTACAACTTTATAGAGAAATTACATGCTTTACAACCTTATATAAATTAGATGCATAATTAGTTATAATTTATTATTAATAAATTTGAAAAAAAATCTATATAATCATAGAAGTAGGGAAATAAAAATTATTTAGGCATTAAAAATTTAACTCGGAATTATAAATCTATCTTATTCTATTTATTTTTAAATTATTTTGGCTAGTAATAAATTTTAAAATATATTAATGATGCATTATTAATTAGACCAATTTCACTCTTAATATATTAGTTGAACCAATTGAACTATTAATGCATTACACTAATATATATTAATCAATTGATCCAATTTCAAGTTGAAAAAATAAGTCTATATAATATAATAGAAGTGGGAAAAATAAATGTATAGAAATTATAAACTTGGAATTATAGAATCTATCTTTATTTATTTGTTTTTAAAATTATTTTGGCTACTTCATAAGTTAAAATATATTAATACATTACACTATTAAGGTAGACCAATTTTACTAGTAATATATTAGGTGAACCAATTAAACTAATGGCCACACTACATAATATATATTAATCGTAAACCAATTTCAAATTTGAAAAAAATAAATCTATATATAATATAATAGAAGTAGGAAAATAAAAGTGCTTAAAAATTATAAATTTATCTTGAAATTATAAATTTAAATGTAATCATTTATTTTTCAAATTATTTTCACTAGTTAATAGATTTAAAAATATATTTTATTCATAATAAATTTAAAACTAAATATATGATTGTCATATTGATAGCGTCATCACATTAATTTGTGTGAATTTTTTTATTGAAATCCGTATATTAACAGCGCAAGACACTTTATGTTCGCATATCTGTATTTTATAACCATTATATTTTTTTTTCTATGAGTATCAGATTACTTTGTGAGAATTTTTTATTTAAACCTGTCTATTCACAGACCAAAGCATTTTATGTATTCATTATTGTATTTTATCGAGGAGATGGATCACGTGTTATCTTATATTGGAGAGAAATCAACACGGCATTCCATGTATTAAAAGTGGTTGATATTGGAGTAGTTAGATGAGTGAGAACATATTCATGTCCATTTCCCATTCATATTTGTGAGCACAATCAACCTTATCTCCAATATTGAAATCGACCTTCTCTCCATAAGCATGATCACCCTTTGCCTTCACAAGTGCGATTAGTCTTTTTTTTTTTTCACGAACGTGATTTCCTTTGTCTGCACAATAATGATTAACCTCCATTAGTATCCATGTTTGTAAGATACAAAATATATATAATATTGACATAAAAAACCATTGGAGTAGTTAGATGAGTGAAAACATATTCATCTCCATATCCCATTCATATTTGTGAGCACAATCAACCTTCATCTCCAATCTTGAAATCGACCTTCTCTCCATAAGCATGATCACCCTTCGCCTTCACAAGTGCGATTAGTATTTTTTTCACGAACGTGATTTCCTTTGTCTCCACAATAATGATTAACCTCCATTAGTATCCATGTTTGTAAGATACAAAATATATATAATATTGACATCAAAAAACCAATTGTGATCTTAAAATCCAATGCATGAAAACAAACTCTTAGAGTGAAATCTTTAATCCACTGCAATGAAGTTGGAAATGGAAAACAACAAAATCATCGGAAACCACTCATAGAGCCACCAATGAAAAAGTACCAACATGAAAAGAAACACAGGAAGGTTTTAATACACAAGTTTCTAGTAGATTCCATATTCCAGAAACGTAGGTAGGTTTGAATCCTTGCGCTAAGCTGTGTAGTAAATATTTCGTTGAATAGAGAAGAGGGTGCAGATCCATAGATGAGGTTGCATAGCCAGTGAAGAGCTTTCAAAGATAGAGAAGAGGGCGCATATCCATAGAGGAGGTCGTAGAGCCAATGAAGAGATAGTTTTTCCCTGATGTTCATTCGCCTGTGCACCGTCACCACAGAATAACTAAAGGCATAGTCGATTTGAGCGCATTATGGGTAATAGCAGGTGAATATTAAACGTCTGCGACAGTTCAGACATCAGAAACCAAAATGTGCCCTCCCTTAGGAATATGAAGCGGCCTTCCTTAGGTACGCCTGTATTCCATAAATTTAAATGTGGCACCTATAATCAGCCGCCTATCTCATATAAAATAAATAATTTTAAAATACAAAACATGGTGGCAATCATATACTGTGATAGTAATGTTTTAATCATTTTTAGTAAAAGTGAAAAAGTAAACATGATGAAGTACGATTTTATAAATGCAAGGGAGTTGGTTCTTGGGATCTTATTCATTGATTTGGATATAAGAAAAATATGCCAGCATCTTCACTTTTCGGCCATCCCATTAAATTTTGTAATTAAAAGCATGATTAAGCCAACAAGTCCAATAGGGGGCACGCCTATTGACATAACAAGTTGCTGAGATCTTTATGTCTTCGCCTACTTGTCAATCAACTGAAATTTCAATCAGATAGTATGAGAGTTTGTAAGTGCAAAGTCCCATATTTACTAAAAAGTAAAGTTGATCTCTATCTTCACATAGATGCTGAAGACAAGCAGTTGATTTGTAGAGAAGAAGTAGAGAGGTAACGCCAAAGTTTATTAACATCAAGATTTGTGTATTGAAAAGTTTATGTCTTATTTATGAGTTTATGTGCTAAGAATAACACTTTGTTATTCCACATTCACAAATCATTTCATTAAGTGTGTGTATTCACAATGAACAACAAACTGAGCAATTTGTGCATAGCGCAATAGTTTTGAGAACTCTATTGCTTAGCCTGTTTGGTGCGCACCATCAAACATCATAGTCGATCCCAAGATCTGGTATCAGAGCAGGTTATATTAGAATAAGTTTGTTAGAGAAGACACTATGTTGAAAGTAAAATATGGCTTCTACCTCAAACATGCAACCTCCCACTTTTACAAGAAATAATTATGAGATGTGGTCCTTGACCATGAAGGCTTTGTTTTGAGGTCAAGATGTATGGAAAATAGTTGAGAATGGATATTTGGAATGAATATATTAGGCAACATACAATTCCCTCACACAAGCTAAGAGAGATGTCTTGAAAGATCAAAGAACGAAGGATGGGAAGGCATTGTTTTACATACATCAAGCCATGCATGAGAGA
>SNQJ01S0143583.1:6633-24463 GCA_010110895.2 Picea sitchensis
TAATATGCATGGAAGTAAACCGGTCAAGGTTCCTATTCCTATAGGTGTAAAGTTATCTATAGATCAGTGTCCCAAGACATAGGAAGAAGAAGAGGACATGTCCCATGTTCCGTATGCCAGTGCAGTTGGCAGTTTGATGTATGCAATGGTCTGTACTAGACCGGACATTGCACATGCAATGGGAGTTTTGAGAAGGTATATGTCAAAACTAGGTAAGGAGCATTGGACAGTAGAAAAGAGGGTCTTCGGGTATCTTCATGGCATTACCAGTTATGGATTGTGCTACCAAGGAAGACCAGGATTGGACAGAGTGTTGGACATACATGGCTTTGTTGATGCAAATTGGGCCGGAGATATGGATCGCAGAAGATCTACAAGTGGGTATGTGTTTAACCTATTTGGAGGAGCAATCAGTTGGATGAGAAAAATACACGTTTTAGTGGCACTCTCAACTATAGAAGATGAATACATGGCAGCCACTCATGCAAGCAAGGAAGAAGTATGGTTACAAAGATTGTGCTTAGGTATTGGGTTGGTACAACAAGCAGTGAGATTAGATTGTGATAGTCAGAGTGCAATCTTCCTGGCAAAGAACCCAACTTATCATTCGAAGACAAAGCATATTGATGTTCAGTGTCACTTTGTGAGAGACATGGTTGAGGAAAAGAAGGTGTTGCTAGAAAAGGTTGACACTTTCAAGAATGTTGTAGATTCATTGACAAATTCTGTGAGCACAGAAAATTTCTCCTAGTGTAGAGTAACAATGGGCATTTCTGCCCTGGATTGTTGACTATGTAATCCCCTGGATCCCTAGATGCAAAGAAAACAACAAGTGGGAGAATGTTGGGTATGTTTTATATTCTTTGCATGTGTGTCTGTGGGCGCGTAAGATATGACAAATGCGCCTGACAATCCCTCTAGTAGTTCTCTTTGTGTCATGTGCATTGGGCGCTTTCCCAGGGGGGGAGAAGGTATGCCCCCCTTGGTTACACGCAACGTTCAGCAACGGGTGGTATCCCGGGACCAACAGGGTTCGGGGCAGCGCCCCAAAATTTTTGTTTTGGGTAGTTTTTGCTATTTTTAGCCGATTTGTTATTTTTAGCGGTTTTGTAAATTAATCCCAGATTAAGGGATTAGGGTTTTGGTATCTACGGAATACCTAAAAACATTATATATATATATTGTATGGGGAATGGTGAAATTCGATATAATGAATATAAGAAAGGTTTTCCCGGTTGAGGGTTTCCAGTATAAAATCTCTGTGTACTCTGTGTATGAGCCATTGATTAGATTTTGTTTTTCTTAAGAATCTATATGCATTTCTTTACTTCACAGGTTTAAAACTTACAATTAGAATATAATATATATTTTAAAACCTATGTTCACTTAGTGTGGGTCTTCCCTAAAATATGAGAAGATGTCGAATTTAACCTCAAGGGATTTTAGGAAACACTTTATTAAAAAAACCGATTAGTAAGTTGAACACTCTTCATGTATCACTACAATTGATAACAAAATAAAACACATATCCTAGCACTCATATCAATAAACATTGTTTACCATTATTCTTTCTTCCACCATATCCTGCGACTAGACAACATGGACCACCCTGTAACTAACGAACCAACATTGACCTACTGATATACCAGGACAATTTAAATTCATAAAATAATCCCTACAGTAATTCCAACGCCTTATCAAACTTTGTTATATCAGTTGAAAAGGAACCGAGAATCCATGGAGTGAGTCAATTGGAATACAAAATTCATCTTCAATAAAATATTTATTTCCTAAATTATACCAACACCAATGCCTTGCATGCGGGCCTAAAATCCTAAGGTCTTAGACTGCAATTGATCGTCTGGAAATATAAAAAGAAATCAACAGAAAAATTGAGCAACTAGTATAAAAACAAAATGACACAAAAGTAATCAGAAGGAAGGACTAAATCCAAATATGGAGAATCTAGAAATTTGATAGTACGTTAGCATTTTGCCTCAAGTGTTGACATTATTCATCAAACTACTATGTCATGCGTAGACACAAGAAACATTGGTAATACAAGGTGGATGTCATTATTTAAAGTGAAACCCCGTCATGCATGGATTGAAAAGGGGCCCCAAAAATATAGATGAGGTTAAGACATCAAAGGATTAAAATCCGACAAACATAAGGGACCTGTAAACAATAATTTATCAGAAGATACGTGCAAGCCACGCCAAGTATTTCTGGATGGAATATCCAGAAAAATCACGAATACCTTAAAATTTTCGTGAGAGGAATGTAAGGGTAAAATTCTTCTGAGAAATCCAACTGTGCCTCCATGATAAGGATATGCAACATCGAAAACTAACCAACTCGACCCTTCTCTTCTCTTCCTTGTGAGGGACGATCACAAAACAGAACTGTCACAACCACACATAGCATTAACAGAGACCCCATCGCCCTTATAATAGATACCAAGACAATAAAATGCAAACAAACCTCAGATGATAATAGAATTATCTAAGGGTGCAGGATACTGTTCACCATCGACTAATTCTCTCTACCTAAATTTAGTAGACCATCGAAATTTCTTGATTCATAGGTGCAAGTGGGTTAATCACACCCTAGAATTCTCTCCACAATTCTGGATGTGATTTACACATCTAGACCTTGTCATCGATATTCCAAAGAAAGGAATCTAAACGAATAATTCTACACAATGCCAGATCATCCCCATGAATGTAGAGCGGATATAAGTTCATAAATAATTTGAGAACAACTGGAATATGATTTTTTTTTTTTTACATTAATGCAGAATCAGTGGTTGTATAATAGTGTTGAACTCTTAAGAAATTCCAAATCTCAACCTAACTAACACAACATTCTTCCTGGCCTACCAAACTGAGCCATTCCATTACACCAATCGCAAAAATGTAAAATGATCATTAGTTCAAAAATCTTGATCTAACATTCAAAGGAAGAAACTAAGAAATTGAAATCCGTACCTACATATACCAACTCACATCCAAAATTATTGAGGAATTGAAACGTCACACAAAAATTTGCTCTCTAGATTCACAAGATCATTAAGGAATTTTCCCACTTTAAGGTAGAATTTAAAATCGTAGTTCTATGGTGAGGTTTTACAAAAACTTATGTGAAATTAATCATAATAAAAATACAAATACAAAGTCAATAAGAATAGTGGAACCGACGGTGACATTTATTTAACTACTTTACAAATGCAAATTTTCAAACATGCATACCGTAGCCATCGGATGGACTTGTTTATGATCCTCGGTTGTCGGCGAAGCTCCTTGATCCTGCTTGCTAATCGTTGAGCCCTCACCGGTACCTCCCAACCAATTCTAGGGGTACTCTTCTTCCCCATGAGCCCCCCGAGCCGCAAAGGGGCCATGCACACAAACCAAAGAAAATCAAGCTCCCAACTCGCCTCACAAGGTCGAGCTACCACTCTCTATTCGAGCTAGGTATCCCAACTCCCACAAGAAAAAACGGTCAAGAAAAATCTGGCAGCATAACCTTGCGCATACCAGACGTCCCCCCCTTCCTCTCCTCTCCATTACTTTTATAGATTTCTTTTTAGTGACACTTTCAATTTCACGTTAAATTCTTTTTATTAAAATTTAATTAGAAATTACTCTCCCCGTACACTTGTAACCCAATCCCTTAGTTGCACCAATAATTCATTTAATTAATTAAATTAATTGCCAATTTCTCTCACCCACCTAAAAGTGTTCCTAAAAATTGCTCCTTGGTGTCCCTTTATTCCCTCAATTTCCTTTAATGACTGATGCCTTTCTTAAAGCTTAGTTGAGTTTTATTTAGGAAAGTTCTCTAGACTAGTTTCCTTTCTATGTTCCACATTCTTTTTTTCATTTAATTTCCCCTTTCTGTCTAAGTTCCAAATTAGCATGTCTTTGCACATGAACAGTAATTAATTTTTAGATAAATTATTTCTTCTTTAAATTCTAAATTTGATTTTTCTTCATCCCCATTTTATTAATTGATTAATTAATTTTTTTAGTCCTCATACCCTATTTAGACCTAGGCTTTAATTTCAACTAGGCTTAGTAATTTTTTTTAAGGGAAATTTTATAATTAATAAAATTTACTCATACAACATTCATTTTAAGGCTGACCACGCCAAAATAAAATATGGTTTTCTAGGCACCTAGGTTCATTGACTCACCTGTGTTAAAAATTGTGACGTGCCCTTCAAGACACACTACGTGCTCCAAGGGTTCCACTCGGCATTATTCGTGTTTCATTTATGCGACGTGCCCTTAAAGACGCACTACGTGCTCCAAGGGTGCCACTCGACTTTGACTGATTTTGGTAGATGCCCAACCCTTGGAGTCAATACTCCATCAGGCGTCCTTGTAGGAGACTAAGGGCCTCTAAGGAATAAGGACCTTACCTTATTGTGCACCCCTTAGAATCTTCATGAGTGACTGTCTCAGTCTGCCCTCAAAACATCATGGATCTCTCGAACTAGGTAATCATTAACCTACAATTCGAGCCACAGTGGGAGTGCTAGTAGGCTATGGCAGGACTGTTGCTACACCTCTCCCTCAATATCTCTCATTGTCATGCATGGCCCCTTTACCCCTAATGTGATTCTGATTAGCAAGAAAACGTCAGCCTACATCCATCAACGAAACATGTCATTGATCCATAAACAACATCATAATATACCCGATCATATGTCACATATGCATAAACAGAAATACCCAAACCATATATAGTCCACTTCTCGACTCGATCTGGAGTCCAATGAGGTCCATCAATGCCATCAACATCCTCAATATGTCAAGAGTCATTCACACTCAGGAGAAACCATTCAATAACACTTGTCTATACATAAATAACATAACATAACATCATAATCCACAATCTCATCATCATAATCCATAAGCGAAGAAGAAAATCATATAATGAACTAGATCACTTGCACACAAGTGTCCTCAAAGAATAAGTCACATCGGGTGCAAGCAAGAGCAGCATGTTACAGAGATTTAGTTGTGACCAAAATCATCATCACCATATCTTGGTCTATATCTAACTTCTCTATGGAGAGTGATGATACAAAGAGGGATAAAAATGAATTGTTTGATTGAGAGTTTAACAATCCTAGTGTGTTCCCTTGTGGATCTATGATTGTGTTGGTTCTAAAGAAATATTGGACTTGTTGCATGTATGTCAACTTTAGGGAATTCAATAAGAATACCATAATTAATCATTACCCATTACCAAGTATTATTGACTTTCTAACCAATTACAAGGAGGAAAGTATTTTTTTAAGTTATTAAGGTGGAAGACACATGGAAGTTAGATTTTAAAAGAAAGGAGGGGTTATTTGAATGGTTGGTAATGACTTTTGGGCTTACTAACACACCAACTAAATTTAAGAGGTTGATGAATGAAGTTCTTAGACACTTCATTGAATCCTTTATCACTGTATATTTGGATGACATCTTAGTGTACAAAAATACTTGAGAGGAACACATGATCCATTTAAGGCGAGTACTAGAAACTCTCAAGGAAAAGAAATTACAATTGAATTTGAAGAAGTGTGATTTATTAGACATGCACTTATTTACTTAGGATCCATGTTTAGTGGAGATCAACTAAGAATTATCCTAGTGAAACTATAGAACTTTCAAAATTGTTTTAGTCCCATGAATCTCACAAGCATAAGAAGTTTTATCTGTGGTTTTCAATATTTATAAAAGTTTAGTTCACATTTATCAAATATTTTTTCACCTTCAGACTCCTTGATAAGAGGAGAGAGTCAGTTTATTTGAAAAAAATAACAAGAGAAATCCTTTGACATATTGATGAAGAATATTTGTGAGGCACTTATGCTAGGGATTTCAAATCTATAAAATCCTTTTGAGATTGGGGTTGATGCATTTGGTTATTCTATGGGGTTGGTCTTCATGCAAGAGTGAAGACTATTTTTTTACCATTTGGAAACCTTTGGTGGAGCGGTGTTAGGATATCCTACCTATGACAAGGAGCTACTAGCTTTACATCAAGAAATAGAGCATTGAAGAGCTTACATTCTCGGGAGGGTGATAGTGTTCCATACTAACAACAAGCATTTTGTATTTTTTTCATATGCAAATAATGTTGCAACAAGTAAGGCATTTCAAGTGGATGTATTATATGTAATAATTCAACCTTTTCATTAAGTACAAAACGAGATTTCCAATAAGATTGTTGATTTCTTATTTATACCACCAAAATCAATTGCAATTCTCATGACCATTCAAATACGACCTTTTCCATTTGAATATATGTATATTTAGTAGGAATAATATAATGGATCATGATCATATTATAATTGAATAATAACATGGAGTGAAGAAGCCTAACTACCATTTAAAATATATCTTGTTGTATAAGGATGATAATTTATGTATATTGATTGGAGAATGTATCTAACCATGTTGTTTAGAGAATCCCATGATTCCAAAGTTGTTTGAAATTTTTTTGTTGGAAAGACCTTGTTAAACTTACAAATGTATGTCTGTTTTGCAAACATGTTGACCAATGTTTCTAAATTTAACATCAAGCCTTTCAACAGAAAATTAGGTTTCATTTATTCCTTTACTTGTATTGGGTCAACTATGAGAGAGAATATAAATGGATCTCTTTGGATGACTACCAATGATTAGACATAGGCATGATTACCTATTTGTACTAGTTTATAGATTCAACAAGATGACAAAATTTATTCCTTGTAAGAAGACTATTTTTTTTCGATGGAAGAAATCACGGTAAACCTTATGAGTACTTCCCCGCATTTAGTGGATGGTAAACGGGGTAAAATGTCGGCCCTGATTATGGATCCTAACCTCAAGGGGATCAAGAGAGTTGAACCTGTGACCTCCCCAACTGATCACTGGGGGAGAGATATCACATCGAGATCAAGACATTCCTTGTAAGAAGATTGTTACTAGAGAAGAAGTAACAAAATAATCTTTCGAAAATGGGTTCACTTTATATTGATTGAATCTATTATTTTATGCATGTCTAACAAATTTCTAATTCAATTTTGTAAATAATTATGGGGTATGATGGATACTAAGTTAAAAAAGAGTATAACCTTTCATCCATGAAGTTATGTATTGTTGGAAGTGATCAACAATACCATGGTTCATTTGTTGAGGGGGTTTTAACATAATGCATTCTAAGACTTGGGATGAGAACCTTCCCTAAGCTATATTACACAACATTGTTATAACTAGCCAATTCATAGTTTTAGTAGTAAGTTGCCATTCAAGACATGTTCGTGATTTTTTCCTCAAATTCCCTTTTGACATTTCATTTTCTCAAACTAATGGAGATAAGTCGATGGAGATATATGATGATTAAAATAAATATGTATGATTCATCGAAAAAAATCAATAGATATATAGGCAAGTGGAAGAGAACTTGTAGATAACACAACAAAAGTATAAGGAAACAATAAAGGTACAAGGAAACACATAATTGACACAAAGCATATTGTTAATTTCAAGTGGTAGATATGATGTGGTTATATATCACCAAGTGATGGTTACAAATCCAAAGGAAGTAACTTAAACCCATTAGGTATGGTCCCTTTGAGATTGTGTAGTAAGTGGGTGGAAATAGGCTTTTCCACTAGTTTTTTTACAGCCTATGAGAAGCTACTACATTATTAGTGCAGACAATTTGAAGCTTTTTGAACCTTTCTTGCTCAAAGAATGGGAGGAATAATTGCTAGTGTTGTTGGAGCTTGAAGACTTAGTGGAAGATGTGTAAATTGATTTGGAACAAGACATTATTTTGTAGATGAATGTTTTTGAAACTTGTAGGGGTAAACAAGAGTTGTTGAGAATTGGTTTAAAGGGACTAATTACTAGAAATGAATAAACGTATATATTAGAGGAGGTAAAGGATAGATTTCCTCATATCCTTTAGGATTGATAAAATTAGATTATAAATTGGAATGGATAGAAGAAGTCTACAGAATACAGGGTAAAAATATGAATCTGGGTTAGTATTTTGCCTATTTTTTTCTTAAGAAAAAAATCCAAACAATCTTGTCAAGAAACTCCATTTTTTTCATTGCTAGCTTTTCAATTTTGACATATTTTTTTTACAATGTATAAGTACATATATTGTAATAGTGCTTCACTCATTTTTATTAAATGTTTCATGAATATCCTCATAAATGTTTGGGGTCTCCTATTATATGTTTGAATACCATGTTTGTAACAACCCAGCCGTTACGACAACAAAAGTGATGTACAATAGGTAATTATTTTTTTTTCTTTTCATAGGAAATTAACATCACCACATAATGAGTAGCAACGCCAATGACACATCATCAAAATTAATAACAGCACATAATCAACGCATTAACACAAATAAATAGAGGCACTAATATACACATCATCATATAAATAACAACGCATAATCATGCATCACAATCAACTGAAGAAAATACTAATAATTGATCAACCATGTCGTTGAATATTAAAAGAACTACCTTCCCAACCTATCATGGATGGTTAGGACCTCCAAGAAACATAATAAACGCTCAAGTCCAAGATTCATCCAATTGATTTTGACCATTTAAGGTCTCATGACTAGAGATTTTTCTAAGGAAGAAGGAGGTGTATAAATCCCCTAATCCAACTTCTATCCTAAACATCATGACTAGTTTCTAATAATACGGCATGAAATCACACATAATTAATCTTATCAACAATAACATGTACACAAATAACACTTCATCTTACGCTAAGAAGAACAAGGACATTTGGTCAATGACTGCATCATTCCTATGTTATTTTAGAACCTTTAACTAGTAGCGCAACACAAAAATGTGTATCATATGCATTTATCATTTCCATGGAAGTGAAAGGAAAATCTATTTTACTTAATCAAACATCAAGCATTAATTAATCGCAAGGTTAAGTAAGGTAACGATACATGAAAATAGTAAAACCACAAGAGCATAAGTATATTCTCGTAATAGATAATAGTTTCTTGGCTTGTCTCATAATATGTCTCTGATTCTTTTTGGGGTTCTATCATATCCTTAGTTTCTTGTCTTGTTTCATATTCATATTTTCAACTTTAGCAATCATTCTAGGACAATCCAAAACTTCATGGTCCATATCTTTACAGCAAAGACAACTAGGTCTTCTACCAGGGCATTCCTTAGCAAGATGTCACAGTCTTCTGCAACTGTAACAAAGGGTTAATCCTCTCTTTCTCTTAAATGATCCCTAACCCTTCCTGTATTGAGCACTGGGATCATAGTAAATAACCTGCAAAAAATTATTTCTAGGATCCTGCATCTATTTGTTAGTCCAAACATTCTTTCTATGCATAGGGATACAATACCTTTCATTATTTCTATCAGATCTGTTCATATCAAATGTTTTTTCTTCTAACTGTGTCGTAGTTTTCAGATTAGGAATTTTTTTATCAAACATACCTAGATCCATTCTTTCGAAACAAAAATTTCCACTTATCTTACCTTTCTCAGAGCACAAAGCTTCAAGGTCTTACCTCTTTTCTTTAGATCGAACTTCTCTTCTTAGCACGGAGCTTCAAAAATAAAGTAGAATATTGCACACTAAAGCAACAGATCTATGCACAAAGCTTTGTTTTCTTCAGTTCCCAGCAATCACAGTTTTAGGTCCCGGCAACGGAACCATTTGTTGGCATAGGGGTAGACCAAGGGTTCAACACTTCAACAATGCACCAACAAAACCCTGACTATCGGCCCTTTCAACAACACCTGTGAAGCAGATGAAGTCTCACCTGAGGTAGAGGTAGGGGTGGTTGAAGGACTCAAATGTCTACAACCTAGCTACGACACAGATTTATGATTACACCACTCTAACCAAGCACTTAGCAGTTAACATTCATCAATATTTAACCTTTATTCACATCGCAGATCCAAACCCTAATTATAGAACAACGCAGTATTCAACAAGATCTAACACATTCAAGCACTTAGCATGGGGAGATAGATAAGATCTAAATTCATTCACCTTACCAAGCACTAAGCTATTATACCAGATGCATCATACATAAAGATATTGACACTAAGCATAAATCACATCACTAACATACAACATAATGCACAAAGAAACCATAACACAAGATATACGTGGTTCACCCCAGTGTTGGGCTACGTCCACCAACTCTTCATCTTCTTTATTATCTTCTGTCATTATCCTTACATGCGCAAAGCCTCAAAACCCACTCTACATAGGATAGGAGATTTGGGCACACCTCACCCAGTCCTCCTTCCCTGAGCTAGGTTTAAGCACAAATCATTCTTATGATCTATACAGAAGCTTCTTACAATCACTTGCACTTAGCTCTGCAAGTTCTTAACACATAGAATGCACAAAGCATCTGCACCTATTCACACTTAACACATTGGCCTCTTCCTACATCGCCTAGATATCTATTTATACATTACAAATTGGGCCTAAACATGGGTAAACCCATGGGCCGACATCGCATACCCATTACATAAACTCTTATCTAAAAAACTGCCCAAAAAATGGGTCGGGATCTCACGATTTATGCTTCGACTTGCGCTCTGCCTTTGACCATCTTGTCAAAGTCCCAAAAGAGGTCAAACATCACCAAGGATCTCCAAAACTTCGTCAAGGGCCAATGGGCCCCCAACACTCACCTGTGAATCATCCCAAGTCACTCTAGTCTGGGTAACTTTGCCTCAAAATCCTCAAGCTTGGTTCGAGCTACTTTAACCTGTTGTTGCGCTAAGGCCTCCTAATCGACAAACTTTTGAATAACTTCCCCATTCATAGGTCCTTCCAAGAATTGTTCTACCGAAGTGAATACTTGTTCTAGCTCTGCCCCTTGGCCTTCAATCTCCTCAAAATGTAGGCAAGTTGCATCCTAGACTAGCTGGAGCTTCTGAGTCACTTCCATGACTTTTCTTTGTATGGCATGGACCTATTTTTGAGCCATGCACTGCTCTTGGGATCCTTTCATCCTCTCAACTACTGACAGGAGTTTCAACTGTGCTTGTACTACTGATGCTTATTGTTTTTCTTCCTAGAGTTGTGACTCCAGTGTCTTCAGTTCAGGGTCCTCGATAAGGTGCTCATAAATATGAACACTATGACTGCTTAGTTGTTTACATTCCATGGCTAATTCTTTGATCCTTTCAACTGCACTTCGGGTAGTTGCTTCTCTCTGGTGTCGCACTTCCTGTGGAGTGCTTGGAACTGTTTGTAGCTCTAGTTTTGTGACCCTCTATTGAAGCTATTGAATGTCTTCCACAAGGTTTGCAACTTGATTCACTACCGGGTCTTCTTCCATCTAATCCAAGTCTGTCACAGAGCGAAGTGAGATGTTGAATGCTTCTTTAAATCTCACCTGCTCCGCGAGAATATGTTCTTTCTCCTGCTGGATTTTCATTTTATTCTCTTCGAACTTGGTTTGGAGGTTGTCCTTCTCCTGTTGTGAAACTCGACGTTTCTCTATGATTTACTCTTGTGCTTGCTTCAGGGCCACTGTGGCATGTTCTTTTTCTTCCTGCACACGACGAAGGTGAGCCTCGGTCGTGTCAGCTATTCTGCAGAGTTGGTAGGATCATCTCCCAACTCTGGTTATTCTGGTGGTGGGGGCACAGTGAAAACTACGTGGCTAGAGTGAAGGGTTTGTTGTACTCCTCTCAGCTCTGTCTCAATTATATCATACATGGCTTCTTGTTTGGTTTCAGTTCTCTACAAAATATATTTTGAGGCATCTGATATAGCTGCGATAATCAATTCGAAGTCATCGACCGTGAGTATAGTCTATAACTTCAGCTTACTTTCTTTGGACTTCTTCTGCGATGTAGATCTCATGGGGGAAACCTTTCCTTTCTTGGATGTCTCTGCCTCTTCAAGGGTGTTCCTAGGCGGTGTTACTTCTCCTTTCTTCTTCTTGTCTTCTTCCCATTATTTTTCTTCTTTGTCCACTTCATCGTTTCCTCCTCTATTAGGTGAATCTGATGAAGTCTCTTCTGATGTGTTGTGTATTTCCTGTACATCTTCCTTATTTTTCTTCCTGCTACTGTTGGGTGCATCATAATCTTCACAAGTAACCACCGGACTTCCAATGAGGTTGGGATCGGACAATGCTTCCTGGTTGACTAGTATAAGGAACTCCACAGGTCATTCCTTAGTGATTTCTTCCAAGTCCTCCTCTATGAGCTTGTAGTAGGACTGAATCTATTCTTTACTTTTGTCTGTGCTTCCAATAATATAAATAAAATGCTTATCTGTGCGGAACTTCATAAGGGGCCTAAACCTGTCTAAGGTATTCGTCATCATAAGAGGGAAACACTCAATAACCCTCTTCAGCTACAGGTAGTAGGTATGGAATACTACATTCGACTGCCATTGTTTCCCCATATCGCTCAAATACCAGAGCGTGGTGAACTTCACAAATAGTGGCTCGAACGGCTCAATGTCAAGGAAGGTTGCACCTTCTGGCATCTCCCAAGTAGTAAACGTGATGAGGATCAGCAGCCAGCTAAAATGGAACTCATATCCTTGATCTTGAGCTTCACGACAATCCAGTTCTAACTGATTGACTAGGTAACTAGCCCAATTCATCTGTAGTGCTTCCACGCATTTTCCTGCGAGATCAATGAAAAACCCTGTGACCTACGTGGGTCTGTTCTTTCTTACTAGCTTACCAACAATCAAATGGAAAGCAAGGTGCATTGTGCCATTCTGAATGGAGGCTACCTTGTAGCCTCACATCCCTTTCTCTACATTTCCATAGGTGTCTTTGATCTTCTATGTCGGGGTGTAGTCTACAGACTTCCCTGGATAAAAGTCTTGCAGGTCTGGTCCATGCATGCTCAATCCGGTGATCCTATGGATCAACGTCGGATCGAAAATGATGTGTTTGTCTAACCATAGATACCCGCCATGGAAGAACGATAGAAGGAGCTTAACGCATGTGTTAACCTCCTGGTGCCTTCCAAAATGTGGTATATTCATCACGTTCAAGACAGTGGACCTTGCGATGTCCATAATCCACAACTGGGGGATGATCTTCGATTTCTTCCTTTTCATCTTCATCAAATATTTGTGAGGTGTGAGAATTCCATAGCTCTTGTGTCTCCTAGGTTATAGTCACTGATATTCAAGTTTGGAATCCTCTCCAACTACGGTCTGACTGCTTGTATTCCCTTCGAAAGGTACTCAGTGATCATTGTGTAGTCAAAGTCCCTCAGAACACTGTCACAACTCACCACACTGGCCAGGGGTGGGATGTAGTCGGGTAGGATGGATGGAATTAGCTTCGCATTCACCAAGTCATCACGATGCTTGGTTTTTTTCTCGATCACAGCTCGGGATGGTCCAGATCCACGATCAGTCGATGGGGAGGCTTGCACTCCTCACGTTGATGAGGCTAGCATGCCTATGGACATCACCTTCTTGACCATGAGGTCTATTAGAATCTGTTAAACGGATTTTTCTGCTGCGCTAATTGCATTCGACATGCACACTCAAGATCCGATATCTCAGGTCGGTGAACAATACTCACTGTTAACAGAATGGATGGCAAGGTATCAATGATCACTGCACGAAATCAACTAGTTCTCTGTGGGCTCAGATAATCACAATTGGAAAATGTGTTCTCGGTGCAACACTCGATGACATAAATAGATATCACTGCAATGGTTTTTTTCAACGGGTCGCAAATCCTTATTCAATGCAATTGCATCTGTTATGGTGTGGTCCCAACGGTCCAATGGTTAATGTTCGGTCCATTACTACTTTCCTAACCGGTCGGGAGCGTCGATCGAATAGTCATAATACCTCCAATGGTCATATTGCTTTGTCATGGTGAAGTGCCTATCTATGTTGTACTGATATTTCGGTGAAGTTCAAGTTCTAGAAACCTTTCTTCTGCGAAGTATTCTCTAGAACTTCTTGTAATTTTTCTAACTTTTCCCTCTTCTTACTGAGCTTTTTGGCCTTCTTTCCTGTGATCTAAATCACTATTTTCCTCTTTCCATTATCATTATTATCTCATCTTGGCATGATAACTTTGCACTGTGCAGGGTCTTTCATAGGGTTTAAAGGTAATACTTCTTCTCTTTCTGGGGTGGGTGCTCTACTCTCTTGTACAGACAGGTGCCTCCAGTCTTCATGTGTCTTTTCAACTTCGATATTCATATCTTTGGTATTTAGTAGCTTTGAATGGTTCTCTTGTTCTTCCAGTAAGTGCGCTATTCTCCTAGCCATGAAATCTCTTATTTCTTGTTTTTTCTATTCTAGATCCTCCTCTTCTTGTTTCCTTCGGATCTGATCTTTCTCAATCCAGGTCTGTCCGAGAAAGATAGAAAATGGGCGTTGTTCTCAACAAGCTTAATGATCTCAAATTCTTCTTCTGTCGAAGTGCCATGAGCACTCATACATATATGGGTAAGTCTTCCATATAGGGTTATCAGCTTTCCTCTAAATAATCCTATCCCTCCTAATGAAGGAAACATAGCAGGCTTTCCCAAAATTTCCCAAGTTATTTCTGTCATGATATTCACCTGTGTTTCCTCATCCAGGACACAGTCTATGTCAAAGTCTCCTATTCTTGTTTCTATGTAATCTTTCTCTTTTAAGACCTTTGATAAGTTGATATTTATGTGTTCATTCAAGGTTTCTCTCATCTGTAGTAATAAATTCTCTGATTCTTTCTAGGGTTCTATCATATCCTTAGTTTCTTGGCTTATCTCATAGTTTTCTTGTTTCATATTCATCTTCTCAACTCTAGCAATCATTCTAGGACAATCCAAAACTTCATGGTCCATAGCTTTACAACAAAAACAACTAGGTCTTCTACCAGGGCATTCCTTATCAAGATGTCCTAGTCTTCTGCAACTGTAACAAAGGTTTAATCCTCTCTTTCTCTTAAATGATCCCCAACCCTTCATGTACTGTGCATTGGGATCATAGTAACTAACCTGCAAAAAAATATTTCTAGGATCCTGCATCCATTTGTTAGTCCAAACATTCTTTCTATTCATAGGGATAACATACCTTTCATTATATCTATCAGATCTATTCATATCAAATCTTCTTTTTTCTAATTGTGCCCTAGTTTTTAGATTAGGAATTTTTTTATCAAACATACCTAGATCCATTCTTTTGAAATAAAAAATTCCACTTATCTTACCTTTCTCAGAGCACAAAGCTTCAAGGTCTTACCTCTTTTCTTCAAATCAGACTTCTCTTCTTATCATAGATATTCACAAGTCAAGTAGAATATTTCACACTAAAGCAACAGATCTACGCACAAATATTTCTTTTCTTCAGTTCCCAGCAATCACAGTTTCAGGTCCCGGCAACGGAACCATTTGTTGGCACAGGGGCAGACCCAAGGTTCACCGCTTCAACAACATACCAACAAAAACCTAACTACTGGCCCTTTTGACAACACCTGTGAAGCAGATGAAGTCTCACCCGAGGTAGCTAGAACACGGATCTGTGATTACACCACTCTAACCAAGAACTTAGCAGTTAACATTCATCAATATTTAACCTTTATTCTCATCGCAGATCCAAACTCTAGCAACGGAACACAAGGGAAGTTGATTGACTAGGAAACAAGATTTCTGGGCAATTATTATTCTTAAGAGGGGAGGACAGTAAGACAATGAAGCCAGCATTCGAGGTGGCAGCTGCATTTAAAGAGTAATGGAACTCCAGTCTTCTTAGACTCTGAGCAAAACAGTATTTCTAAATCGCAGTCATCAATATGACCGTCTGATGCTTGGGAGGAACCCACAAGGATTTCATCGAACTCCAGTCTATATTAGAGCTACCATAAAATTTCCTTCCAGGGATTTTGACTAAGTGAGATTTTCTCATTCATTTATATAATCTCGGGGGTACAGTGCAAGCAATGGGTGAGCGATTTCCATTCAGGTAAGAATGATTATCCAGTGTCACAGATTCTTTGCCTTATAATTCATGTAGAAACAAAGGGAAGGAAGGGTTCTCCTCTGTTAATGAGATTAAGATAGGTTTCCTTCCCTTCTTCTGGTTTCGTTTGGTTCCATTTTAGGTCTGAACCTGGGTTTTGATACTACATAAGCATAGAAGGTCCCGAGAAGAAAAGAGAGAGCCTAGAAAAACACGTACCCATCCATAATAACCTCTATTTTTCCATGATAAGAGAATGAGTGATATATTTAGTATACTACTCCTGGTTAATACTCACTATCTATTCGTGGCCCAAGGGATAGGAGTGAACAACAATTTTGTTTTGGTAATTGGTTAAATGAATAATGTAAAATTTAACTTCTAATAAGAAACTCATTGCAACGACCAAGAATTTGTACTCTGTTGATATAACAATACCAACAATTTAAATCAATCCAACATCTAAAACTCAATACAAAGAGAAAAAAAAATGAATGAGTGAATCAGATTTCTATCAACTAGCAACGAACCGTATATACTAGAAGAAAATCAGATTCCAACAATCTCAAAGGGTAATCTAGACAATAGCAACCCATATAGGGTCTTGGTAGGAAATTCAATATACATAGTTCAAAATTTTCCATGGCAGCAATTTATAAAAATTTACCTCTAGGTTACACATTAACCCATCCAGAGCTTGTAAATTCAATACCAACATTACAACATAATTTACGGTTGTTCTAAAACTATATATATATACAATTATAAATTTAAATAATATTACTGTAACCGTCGGCGAAGAGATCAAATATGTTCTTCAGCGATGGCTGACCTCCCCTTCACTAATCATTGAGACCTCATCGGTACCTCCCAGTAAACGTTAGGGGTAATCTTCTTCCCCCTTAGTCCCCCGAGCCACAAAGAGGCCACGCACACAACCAGAAATACTCTAGCTCCACTGCCTCGTAAGGTAGAGCCACCACTCTCTCTCAAGCTGGGTTTCCCAACTCTCACAAGTAAAACCAATCAAAAATAATTCGGCAACATAACCTTACCAATAACCAATGTGATCCATTTTCGCTCTCGACCATTTTCTTTATAGGATTTTCCTTAATGACACATCCCCACTTGCACAATTAATTATCTTTTTAATTAAATAAATTAGAATTATTCCTCCCTTACACTTGTCATCCTCTCCCCAAGTTGCACAAGTAATTCCACATTTTAGTTTAATTAAATTCAATTTCCCTCACCTTTCCTAAAAGCGCTCCTTAATTCACTCCTAGTTGTCTCTTTATCCCCCCATATTCCCATTTAATTACTAAAGTCTTACTAAATCTGAGTTGAGTTAAAATAGGAGTCTTCTTCTGGTTATACTAGTGTTAACTAGACTCTAGATACCTTTCTATGCATACACATTCTTTCATGTTTATTTCTTTCTTATTTAAAAAAACCTTTTTTTATGTTTTCTTGCACACATGTGCTTTACATCAAATCTTTAAACATATTTCACCCTTTCTTAATTATTAACTTGATTTACTTCATTCCCTTTTTATTTGATTTATAATTTAGTTTTAGTCTTCTCACCAAACTTAGACTTAGGCTTAATTTTGAATAGGCTTAGACTTTCATTTGGGGATTTATAAGTAATAAATTTCTCATTAATTATTCAATCTGACAAGGTATAAAGTTTTCAAGGTTTACAATTATTATTTCAAGGTTTTCTAGGCAAGCTAGATTCATTGACCCAAGTTTTATTTATGCGACATGCCCTTCAAGATGCACTTCGTGCTCCAAGGATGTGTTAGCGATATTTCTTGTAAGGGGGGCTAGAACGCAAAAGAATGGGTTAAAACCCACTTGTCCAA
>SNQJ01S0143584.1:0-10542 GCA_010110895.2 Picea sitchensis
ATCAGTTCACTTGCATCACCAAAATTCATTTCAAAATGCAAAAAACTATACAATTGGGCAAAAATTGACATGCAAAAACTCACTAAAGGAAGCGTGCGCACATTGTGCGGGCCAACAAAGCTCGCAGAGCGCACAATGCACCATATGCGCGACTATGTATGAGAAAAGTCGTGCACTCCTATGAACGACACATTTATGGTTCTTGTCGCCCCCCCAACCACTTATGGACGAGCTCCAATCTTGATTTGACCTTCAAATCTGAGTGAAATACGAATGGGGGGCTAGTCAAGGACCAAAGGGACCCTTGTTCACATTAAGAACCAGTTGAGTTTTGCCTTGAAGAAATGAATAAATGGAGGCCATGGGTGCACTAATAAATTATGATATTCATAGTATTGTTATGCTGCCTCAATCCTCCCTTGAGAATCCTCTTTTCTCCTTGGAGTATTCAAGCACCATTGCAATAGGCCATTCCACTCACCTCTTGAGGGAATAAGCATTGATTTCTTCATCATTTGCCATTTTTCTACCATTGTATGAAGATATCTCCATTAGGGAACTCAAGAGCCCTCCCAAGGAGGAAGAGGGGACCCATAAGTACTCATTTTTCTCTATGGTGTTTTTCCAACTAATATAGTTATCCATTGGTGGCATAATCTTGGTCATTGGTTGATTTCTTTTGGTTCTAATTTTCTTATGCATTCTAGTTTTTATTTCCTTAGTTTTTTTAGTTTGTTTACTTGTTTATTTCATGTGTTTGTCTTGTTTAATCCACTCACTAACCTCTGTCTTGTCTAGCATGCCCAACTAGGAATGCAAGTTCCATTGTTTTGCTCACCCAAGTGACGAAACGAGCACAACAGATTGGTAACCATACTGGGGAAAGGTATCAATTTCCACCCTATTTGGGCTTAGAGAGCACTTATTTTTAATCCATTTGTCTTGCAGGTACCAAAACCGACCCAACCTTACCTGTCAACAACAATATTTTGAGCTGGAGGAGGGGAATTTCACTCAAAATCCCCCCGATGCATATCAGAAGGTGCACGGGTATTCCAACCCACATACGCGCACTCAGCGCACAGTGCACACAAAATGATTCTTTTCTCTGTGCATTTTGTGCACCGTGCACCCACCGCACCTCTGTTAGAATTGTAACCCGCACACGTTTCCAAAGTTTCAAAATTGTAAGGGTTTTTGTGATGATTTGAAGGCCCCGAGCCTTCAAATTCTTGCTTTCATACAATTTGTAATGCCCATGCACTCCACTTAGACTCCTTTCCAATATGAAAGGTTAGATAAACATAAGCACTTAGGGGGTAAAAAGAACCAAATATTCTCCTCTTTTTCTTTGGTTGCCACATGGATGGCTTGTTTAGTTTTTAAAATTTAAGTTGAGATTATTGCTATCACAAATAAAACACTTACATTGGGACCAAAAATTAACTTTGATCATTGAGTATGCTCTTCTCTCGCACCATAGAGCGATCTTGAGAATAAAAAAGGTGGTTAAGAGGACATTTCATCTCCCTTAACAAAAATATTTAGGAGAGGACAAAGCCACCCTAGGGATCCTCTTAGTTTCATTTTGAGATCATCTAGAAGTTGTAAGGGCACATACATGCCCACACGTTGAAAACTTAGGATAGTTTTCTGAAATTGATTTCTTAGTTTACATCACTAGGGAAGTTTAAAGATCAAAGTAACGAGCCCATGCATGCCCACATTCTTGCAATATATGATAGTTTTTCAAGATTCCTTAGTGTAAACAACATTAGGGAGTTTAAAGGATTGGAAAAGACCCATATGTCCAGATGCTAGTTCTTTAGGGATTTTAAAATTCTGCAAGGTTGTATCAATGACACCTAGTAAGCTAGGTAACAAATATTTGTAAGGACCACAGGAAGTCCACATGTTGCAAATTCACACCTAACTTATTAAAACTTGACACATTTTTTCACTTGCTCACACTTAGAGTCAGTTGTCACTCATATAATTTTCATCTTGAATTGTGGAGGTTCAAGTAGGTTTTCTCCAAAGGAATTTTGAAACGTCCCACTATTTCTTGAGAAATTATCCACACCCACTTAATTCAAACGAGATTGGTTCACACCCCCAATCTCTCAGCCCACCACATCTAATTTTTTTCTAAAAATTCACTAAGTTTTCCTCCACAAGAGGTGCCAAATTAATTTTTTAGTCTAGGTAGGATCTCGGGGGTAGGAATCCAAATAACCCCCTGTTATCTGGTTCTCACATCTTCAAACATTAGAAGTTGATAAATAGGGAACTTTCAAAAATCCTCCAAGTCAAGTGTTCCTACACCATAAGGTAGGGAGATACCCGTGAAGGGTTGAAGGCCGAGGTCCGGTTGCTCTGTGTGTCTCCCCTTGAGTCACCGAACTCTTGGAAGGTATCCATCCCGTGACCCATTTTTGAGGCCGAAAATCTAAATGACGCACTTTGACCGAGGTACCTAGTGACCAAATTTAGGACATCTACCCAGGTGGCAATTGTGGGATGCAATTTCACCTTGATCAGATTTTGTGTGGCTATTGGAAAATATTTCCATCTCTTTCGGGATATGCACCCTATACCCCTCATTATAACTGATTATTTCAACCTTCACTAGTTCCTCTTCTGGTAGCTTCAGACCCCACTGTTGAGTGCTCTTGGAAGTTCCGGTGCTATTTGAGAGGAAGGACACTACGTCTTTTAGGACATGAGCATTTGCTTTTATTTGGTCCCCCACATGGACAAAATTCACCTATCCACATGTTTTCTTAGTTACAATTGATTTATGTATGATGCTCATTTGATTACATGCAATTGTGAGTTGTATTATCGTATGAAGGTTCAAATTATACAAAGCTTTTGTTTATTTATTTTTGCTCTCATCACCTTTTTCAAACATTCACTTTGCTAGATGGATGCCATAGGGGACCCACATAATCCTTGTCATTCCAGACGCTTAAAAAATCTCCCTCTTGTTCTAGGGGTAGTTCCTAGTCTTTCCAACTCACCGGATCAACCATCTCACGCCCCTGTGAGTGATACTATTTTGGGATCAAAACTACTTGGTTCCACTTTACTTGGGTCCAATTCCCAAGGAAATCCATCCACTAGCTCTCCTTCACAAGGAGGCAGAGGGAAAACTTCTTCTTAAGGGAGAAGTACATCCCCACCAAACCCCTTTCACAGGTCAAGTCCACTACCTTCTCACACAATGGATGGAACTAATCCTCCAACAAATCCCCCTATGCCATACTTGGCATCTCTTAACATTCTTGATCTCACCAAACTCACAAATAATCCCATTTTACATGATTCCACATGGCCCAATATGCCTACCAAACTACCTTCAGATATTCCAAAATTTGAAGGAAAATCAGAGGAGGACCCCGCCAACCATGTTATGAACTTCCACTTATGGTGTTATTCAAACAACATCATGGATGATTCCATCCATTTAAGGTTATTTCAAAGAACCCTCACCGGTCCATCATCCAAATGGTATGTGGACGAAAAAGCAGGGTCCCATGTGACTTTTGAATCCTTGGCCAAATCCTTTCTGGCCTTCTTTCAACTACCAGTTCTCCATGACACTGGTTTAAAACTTCTCTCCAAGTGAAAACAAACCTCCACTATGCACATTGCCGACCACATCCATGAATGCTGTCGATAACGTAGTTTATGTAAAGCAGAAACCTCCAAAGAACAATGTCTCGTTTGGTTTTTGAAATCACTCATCTCTAAACTTGCCAAAGATGTGGTATCCACCTTCCCCCAATCTGAAGAGGAAGCCATCAACAAGGCTCAACAATTTGACCTCATTTATGCTCAATCATGTTACTTATACACAATATTACCTGATGCAGTCAAACCCATACCATTTGGCTCGGAAAAACATGGAATGTCTCACACTATGGATGGGATGATCGGTACCACGACACACCACAACCCGTACACCCAACCACCACCTATTTACGGCGTACCTCAATATCCACCACCATACATAGGGCCATATTATTACCCTCCTCCAATTTACCAACAACCATACCCGGTGACTCCCCCTCCACCAATAGGGGGACCCCCACCAACACCCATGATGCGCCTGACTTCCCAACCAACTTCAAGGTCACCTTCTACCTCAACACATAATCTGGGCACTAGTGAAAGTGATTCACCTTCCTACACACCCTATGGATCATTGCCACAAAAAAATCCGTACTTTCCATTTCCTAGTCCAACACAATTGGTTTCTCCTCCACTCGGACAACCACATGCTGGCGTTAACTTTGTTCATCCCTCTCCCATTCAACAAATTCATACTTTTGAACAGTTGAATAGTGAAAATCTGGCCCATCAGTTGAATAATGCCAAGAAGAAAGAAATAAATCGAAACAATAATAACCCGGGACCAGGTGGAAATAACCCCCAAAAAAACCAACCTGTTGGGGGCAACCAGAATCAAGATAACCATAACCCCCAAGGGGACAATAACAACAAATGCCAAGGGAGGAACAAAAACAAAAACCTCCAGATGAACTTCCCTTGCACTCTTTGCGGTGAGCATGGACATTATACTTACCATTTCCCCCAAATTACTGACTTTAAATGGATGAAAGAATCCATGAACACACCATGTCCCCCAATGCTGCTTGCCCCTCAACAGGCCCCACGACAGTAATTGCAACAACCACCCCCGACTGTGTTGCAAAACCCTATTCCACAAAAATGTGTGATGGATAACCAACGAGAGGTACACCCTTCCCCACCACAAATGGGGCTGTATCCAAATCCAAGGCCCATACACCCTGGAAATCCAACTGATCACAATATCCTCCTCACCAGCGAAGAAGAAATTCTTTTACAAACACACAATAGTCAATACGACACCCCACCTGAATCTACTCCAATCACCTTGGAAATTGTTCCCACTCCAACAAGACAACCTTTGATGATTCCACGCCCTAACGTGGAACCAAACATTCACATACCCCACGTTCCATTATGACGAAATGTACATAACCCTCATGCTAGGGCTGCCCATAATTACAGTCTAGTCAATGATTTATCTCAAACTCCTGCAGCCATGTATGTATTGGAGGTCCTCCAAACTTTTCCAACTCAGCGGAAATCCTTACTTTCCGCCTTAGGGGCAGTCGACCCAGCTGATACTAGAATAATCACATTTGATCTAGATAGAAGAGAACCACACCTCCCCGCTTTGGTAGCTTTCCAAATACCAGTAAAGATTCAAAACATCACAGTTCATCGCTGTATCATCGATGAAGGTGCATCCACATGCATCATGTCCAAAACTGTATGGAAGAAACTTGGCTCCCCTGAGCTAGTACCATCCGTCATCACCTTGCGAGCCTATGATGGTCGACCATCAGCCCTTGAAGGGCTCTTCCAAAACGTCCCCGTCGAACTCGGGGAAAAACCATACTCATAGACCTTGAATTTATCGACGCCCCACTTGATTACAATATCTTGTTCGGATGTATCTACATGTACGCTATGAAGGTGGTGGCCTCTTCTGTGTTTCGAACGACGATATCCCCCCATAACGGAAATTTTTTCACCATTGACCAAATCACCCATTACAAGCCTAACCACTCAACCAACATCGATAAAATTCTCCTTCTTGTCTGCACTAGCTAAGATTCTTATTCACTCATTGAAATGGGTCCTGGAATTTTCAAAGACCCATCTCTGTAGGGGGCATATCATGGAATACCACACCCACTACCCCCTTCATCACAAGTGTGTGTCATATATTCTAAAGGAACATATAACAAAGACACTATTCCTCCCACATAAGCCTCTCCTCACCCTGACATTCCACCAGTTGAAGAACCATTACCTCAAGAATCCCTTGAGAACCCTACTACACCACTTACCCCTGATTCCCCACCCCCCCCTCCAGGGAAAAATCCCTGTTTGGGAGACAATCCCTCAAGCCATTACTCAAATTCCCTTCTTCTACCCCCCACTGAGAGTTCAAGAATTTTAGGTAGCTACAATGCTTACCCTTCCCAACATGGTACTATCTATACCGGTATGGTATCTTCAGCCACCCGCGATGGTTCCTCAATCATCTCTCTCTCCTCATTCAGAGGGAATACCGATGCAGATTCTAGTCCAGGCTCCAGCTGCACCATCCACACCCCCAACCGTTAACACCACTACTAATGCTAGGGGTAGATGGAAGAAGAAAGAGCCCACAACTCCACTCCTTCCCCGAGTTCAACCTCCTTGCGCACTATGCGAAAAAGAGGGACACCCCACCAATAAATGTCCCACTCTTCTTGAATTACGCAATCTGATCCAACTCCCTCGAGCAACCACATTTCCCATCTCTTCACCAAACACATCTAGTACTACTACAACGTCCCCCACTACAGGTAGTAAAGGGATGCAAACCAAAGCACATCTAGTACATCACTTCAAACCAAAGCACATCTAGTACATCACTGATAACCAAAGCACATCTAGTACATCACTTCAAACCAAAGCACATCTAGTACATCAGTGAAAACCAAAGCACATATAGTACTACTACAACTTCCCCCACTACACTCATCACTACCCAACTCTACCTTAGTTTCGCTAGATGCTAGACGCAGTATGCCAAAACTTTCAGGAAGAGCCCTCTCCACTCCCCCCTACTGGTGCTCACGTCACTGAGATTTGTTATATCTCTTCCTCAGTCTCCAGACGGATGAGATGCCCTTGTGCTCTCTGTGACTCACTAGTTCACTTTACATACCGATGTCCTCTGATTATTGCATATCGGCGACGTCGTTCAAACCCTGTTCAATCATAGACGATCACCTCACCACCGGTATTGCAACCTTTTGTTGGCCCTTGACCAAGTTTTGGAGATCCTTGGTCAGGGTTGACCTATTTTGGGACTTCGACAGACTGTCGAAGGCGGAGCGCAAGTCGAAGTGGAGATCACGTGATCTCGACCCCTTTTTAGGGAATTTTTGGGTTTTGGGCTTATGTAACGAGTATGGGATGTCGGACCATGGGTTTACCCATGTTTAGGCCCTTTTGTAATGTATAAATAGAAATATAGGTGCGCAAGTGGGTATATGTGATGCTAAGTGCAAAAGGGTAAGTGAAGGCCAATGTGCTAAGTGCAAGTGATAGTTGTAATATCTTTATGCATACTGTGTGAGACTTGCAACGCTACGTGCAGGTAACTGTAAGAGACTGTGTAAGGGATTTGTGCTATAACCTAGCTCAGGGAAGGAGGATCTAATGAGGTGTGCACAGATATCCTGTCCTCTGCAGAGTAGGATTTTGATGCTATGTGCCTATAATAAGCTTGACAAGAAGATAATAAAGAAGAGAAGAGTTGGTGGACGTAGCCCCAGGCTGGAGGTGAACCATGTATATCCTGTGTTATGGTTGCTTTGTGCCTTTGATGTGATTTATGCTTAGTGCTGTTATCTTTATGAATGTTATAAGCATATGATATAATAGCTTAGTGCTCAGTGATGTGAATGAATGCTATATCTGATCTATTTCTTTATGCTAAGTGCTTGAATGTATTGAATCTTGTTGAATACTATACTGTGCTATAATTAGGGTGCACTGCGTTGTAATTATGGTTTATTTACACTGTGAACAAAGGTTAAGTACTAATGGATGACAACTGGTAAGTGCTTTGTTAGAGTACTGTAATCACATATCTGTGTCCCAGCTAAGGTTGCAGACACTGGAGTCTTGCAACCACCCCTGCCTCTACCTCGGGTGAGACTCCATCTGCTTCACTGGTGTTGCTGAAAGGGTCGGTAGTTAGGGTTTTGTTGGTGCGCTGTTGAAGCGTTGAAACCCGAGTCTGCCCCTGTGCCAACAAATGGTTCTGTTGCCGGGACCTAAGACTGTGATTGCTGGGAACTGAGGAAAAGAAAGAAAGCTCTATGCGTAGATATGTTGCTTTAGTGCCCAGTATTCTACTTGACTTGTGAAGCTCTGTGCTAAGAAAATAAGTCCGATCTAAAGAAAAGAGTTAAGATCTGAAATCTTTGTGCCCTGATAAAGGTAAAGTGATTTTTTATTTATCAAAGAGGTAAGATTTGAAAGCTTTGTACTCTGTTAAAAGTAAGATAAGTGGAAATTTTTGCTTCAGTAGTATGGATCTAGGTATGTTTGATAAATTTTGTCCTAGTTTGAAAAATAGGGAACAGTTAGAAGAAATAAGGTTTGATATGAATAGATCTGATAGAAATAATGAAAGATATGTTATTCCTATGCATATAAAGAATGTTTGGACTAACAAATGGATGCAATATCCTAGGAAGAATTTTTCGTAGGTTAGTTACTATGATCCTAGTGTGCAGTACAAGAAAGGCTGGGGATCATTTAAGAGAAAGAGAGGATTAGCCCTTTGTTACAGTTGTAGAAGACCAAGCCATATTACTAAGGATTTCCCTGATAGATGACGTAGTTGTCTTTTTTGTAAATCTATGGACCATGAAGTCTCGGATTGCCCTAGAAGGATTGCTAAACTTGAAACAATGAATATGGAACAAGATAACCATGAGAAAGACTCAGAAATTAATACTATGGTAGAACCCCAGGAAGGATCAGAGACTGTATTGTTAGAAATAAAAGAAACTCTGAATGATCATAGAGACATCAATCTATCAAAGATCTTAAAAGACAAAGAATGCATAGAAGCAAGAATAAGAGACTTCGACATAGACTGTGTTTTGGATGAGGAAACATAGGTGAATGTCATGACATAAAGTACTTGGGAAATTTTGGGAAGGCCTGCTATGGTTCTTTCATTGGGAGGAATAAGATTATTTAGAGGAAAACTAATAACCCTATGTGGAAGACTTACCCAGATATCTATGAGTGCTCATGGAACTTCGACAGAGGAAGAATTTGAGGTTATTAAATTTGTTGAGAACAATGCCCCATTTGATTTATTGCTAGGAAAACCATGGATTGAGAAAGATCAGACCCAGATAAAAGAAGAAGAAGCCCCAGGACAAAAAAAAAGCATTAAAATATTTCATGACTAGGAGAATAACGCACTTGATAGAAGAACAGGAGAATAGGTTGAAGACCAGAGACTTGGGTGTCGAAGTTGAAAGAACGCGAGAAAATAGAGCACTTACTCGAGACAACGAAGAAGTATTACCCTTAAACCTTATGAAAGATAATCAACAACATGGAGTTATTATGCCAAGAGAAGATAAGAATCAGAATGGGAAGAGGAACTGAGTAACACAAATCACAAGGAAGAAGGATAGAAACCTCAACAAGAAGAAAGGAAAGTTGGAGAAATTGCAGGAAGTTTCAGAGAAGACTTCGCAGAAGGAAGGTCTCCAGAATTCGAGCTTCGTTGGAATATTAGAGCAACTCATATTGGCACTTTGCCATGGTAGAGCGATATAACTGTTGGAGGCATTATAACTGTTAGATTGACATTCCCGAATGGTTAGAACAATAGTTATGATCAGAAAGATCGCCATCGGACTGTTGGGACCGTGCCGTAATGGACATAACTGCATTGATGAAGGCTTCTTGTCCGTTGGAAGGATCCGTTACATCGTTGTCTAATTATCGCATCGACCATTGCGCCAAGCACCCTTTCACGAATTGTATCCGACCCAACTAGAGAACTCATTGTTACTATGTTGTGCTTATTGAGATCTTGCCATCCATTTTATTGCATTGAGATATTGTTCATTAGCATGAGATATCCAAAATCGAGTGTGCGTGTTGGACGAGCTCAGTGCTGTGGAAAAGTCAGTAGAGGAAATTTTAATCGATCTAATGGCAGAGAAAGTGATGTCCATAGGAGTTCAAGCCTCATCGACGAGAGGAGTGAAAGCCTCCCCGTCGACTACTCGCGGATCCAGACTATCCCGAGTTGCAGAAGAGAAAAGGACTAAGCATAGAGATGACTTAGCAAATGTGAAGTTAATACCATCTATCCTTCCCGACTACATCCCACCTCTGGCTGGTGTGGTGAGTCGTGATAGTATCCCGAGGGATTTCTACTACACAATTACCATGATGTACCTCCCGAAGGGGATTTGCGCAGTCAGACCACAATTGGAGAGAATTCCAACTCTGAAGATCAGTGACTATAATCTAGGAGATTGAAAGACCTATGGCATGCTTGCGCGTCACAAGTACTTGACCAAGACGAAGGGAAAGAAATTGAAAATCATTTGCCAACCATGAATCATGAACATCGTGCAGTCCACTATCTTGAACGTAATGAAAATACCACATCTTGGAAGGCACTAGGAGGTTAACGCGTGCGTTAAAATCCTGTTGTCATGCTTCCATGGCGGTTACTTATGGCTAGACAGACGCATCACCGTCGATCCAACACTGATCCATAAGATCACTGGCCTAAGTGTAAGTTTTAAACCTGCGAAGTAAAGCAATGCATATAGATTCTTAAGCAATACATAAATTAATCAATGGCTCATACACAGAGTACACAGATATTTTTACCGGAAACCCTCAACCGGGAAAACCTTTCTTATTTTCATTATA
>SNQJ01S0143584.1:10552-25280 GCA_010110895.2 Picea sitchensis
CATATGGTATGATGCACCTGAGTCGATCAACCATACACCATGGTCTGCATGTGTACTTGTAGATGCCAGGTAAACATCACCTCCTTCTTCAGGTAAACCCTAATCCCTTATTCTGGGATTAATTTACAAATCAACTAAAAATAGAAAAATCAGTAGTTGTCGTATTTGACGCACCCACACACACACACATGCAAAGAATATAACACATACCCAACACTAAGTATGCAGGGACCCGATCCACATGACTTTTACCCAGGGAAGGCTGTAGATCGAACCCTGGCACAGAGGATTAAAGATACTTATGGTGATGTAGAGAAGGAAACGTGAGGATACAAGGCAGCCTCCATTAAGAATGGCGTAGTGCGCCTTGCTTGATAGTTGATCGTTGGTAAGCTAGTTAGGAAGAACAAACCCACGCAGGTCACGGGGTTTGTCATTGACCTCACGGGAAAGTGCATGGAGGGATTACATATGAACTAGGCTAGTTACTTAGTCAACCAGCTAGAGGTGGATTTCCGTGAAGCTCAGGATCAGGGCTATGAATTCCACTTTAGCTAGCTCCTAATCCTTGTTGCATTTACAACTTGGGAGATGATGGAAGGTGCGACCTTCCCTGACATTGAGCCATTCAAACCACTTGCTGCGAATTTTACCACACTCTGGTATTTGTGCGATATGGGAAAATAGTGGCAGTCGAACACAATATTGCATACCTACTACTTGTAGCTGAAACACGCTATTGAGTTGTTCCCCTATATGACACCGAACACTCTGGACAAATTCAGGCCCCTGTTGAAGTTCCGCGTAGATAGAGATTTTACATATATCATTGTGTGCACAAATGAGAGTAAAGAAGAGTTGCAGTCATACTATAATATCATCGAGGAAGATCTGGAGGAGATCACTAAGGAATGGCCCGTAGAGTACCTTATACCAATCGACCAGGCGGAACTTTCTGACCCAGAACTCATTGGAAACCCGGTGGTTACCCGCAAAGAGTATGATGCACCCAATAATAGCAGGAAGAAAAAGAAAGAATAGGTACGACAACTGGACATCTTCTTAGAAGAAATTACTTCAGAATCACTAGGCGGAGGAGGTGGTGACGAAGTGGAAAAAGAAGAGAAAGAAGGGGAAGAAGATGAGTAGAAGCAAGGCAAAGTAACACCACCATAGAATCCTCGTGATGATGCAAATCCACTGAAGAAAAGAAAGGTTTCCCCCACGAAACCTACATCGCGGAAGAAATCCAAAGCTAGTAAGCCGAAGCTACAGATTGTGCTGATGGTGGATGACTTCGACTTCATTATTGTAGCTGTGTCAGACGCCTCAAAAGATATTTTGTAGAGAACCGAAGAAAAACAAGAGGCTCTGTATGATAGAATTGAGACAGAGCTAAGAGGTGTCCAACAATCCCTTCAATTGAGCCGCGCAATGTCCACTACGCCCCAGCCATAAGATGAAATAGAGTTGGGAGATGAGCCTACGAAACTCCATAGAATAGCTGACGCCACTGAAGCTCGCCTTCATCGCATGCAGGAAGAGAAAGATCGAGCCACAAGAGCTTTGAAGCAAGAACAAGAGGAGGTGATAGAGCAATGCAGGGTTGTACAACAGGAGAAGGCTGCCCTCCAAACTAAGTTTGAACAAGAGAAAATGCAGATCCAACAAGAGAAAGAATAGTTGCTCGCGGAGCATATTGGAATCAAAGAAGCAGTCAACAGAGAAATCTGCTATGTGATGGGCTTAGAACAACTACATGAAGACCCAATAGAGCATCAAGTGGCAAGGCTTGCTGAAGCCATTCAACAACTTCAATAGAGAATAACAGATCTAGAGCTACAAATAGTGCGAAGCACTCCACAAGATGTGCAGGATCAAAGAGAAGCAACTGCTCAGAGTGCAATTGAGAGAATCAAGGCCTTCGCCATGGAATGTAAACAACTAAGTGATCGCAAGGCGCAGACTTAAGAGCGACTGACTGAGGATCCCGAACTAAAGACACTAGAGTCACAACTCCAGGAGGCCAAGCAACAAGCAACAAGAGTTCAGGCACAGTTGAAGCTCTCGTCAACAGTTGAGAGAATGAAATGATCCCAGGACAATGCACTGTCCAACAACAAGTCCATACTATACAGAGCAAAGTCATGAAAATTACTCAGAGGCTCCAGCCGACCCAGGACGCAGATTTCCAATTGTTTGAAGAGATTGAAGGATGAGGAGTAGAACTAGAACATGTAGTCACTACAGTTGAGCAATGATTGGAAGGACCTGTGAACGAGGCAATTCTTTAGGAGTTCATCGAGGAGGATGCCTTGACATATCAACAGGTCGAAGCAGCTCGAGGATTTTGAGGCAAAATTAACCAAATAAAAGTGACTCGGGATGAGTCACAGGTGAGTGTTGGGGGACTGTTGGCCCTTGACCAAGTTTTGGAGATCCTTGGTCATGTTTGACCTATTTTGGGACTTAGACAAGATGTTGAAGGTGGAGCACAATTCGAAGTGGAGATCATGGGATCTCGTCCCCTTTTTAGGGCATTTTTTGGTTTTGGGCTTATGTAACGGGTATGGGATGTCAGCCCATGGGTTTACCCATGTTTAGGCCCTTTTGTAATGTATAAATAGAAAGCTAGGCGATGTAAGTAGGTGCACAAATGTGTATATGTGATGCTAAGTGAAAAATGGAAAGTGAAGGCCAATGTGCTAAGTGCAAGTGATAGTTGTAATTGCTTTGTGCATATTGTGTGAGACTTACAATGCTAAGTGTAGGTAATTGTAAGAGACTGTGTAAGGGATTTGTGCTGTAACCTAGCTCGGGGAAGGAGGATCTGGCGAGGTGCGCACAAGTATCTTGTCCTCTTCGGAGTAGGATTTTGATGCTATGTGTCTGCAAGAATCTTGACAAGAAGATAATAAAAAAGAGAAGAGTTGGTGAACGTAGCCCCAGGCTGGGGGTGAACCACGTATATCCCGTGTTATGGTTGCTTTGTGCATTTTGTTTATTGCTTTGTGCCTTTGATGTGATTTATGCTTAGTGTTGTTATCTTTATGAATGTTAGAAGCATCTGATATAATAGCTTAGTGCTTAGTGATGTGAATGAATGCTAGATCTGATCTATTTCTTTATGCTAAGTGCTTGAATGTATGGAATCTTGTTGAATACTGTGATGCGCTGTAATTAGGGTTTATCTGTGATGTGAACAAAGGTTAAGTACTAATGGATGACAACTGCTAAGTGCTTTGTTAGAGTATTATAATCATAGATCTGTGTCCCATCTAAGGTTGTAGACACTGGAGTCCTACAACCACCCCTGCCTCTACCTCGGGTGAGACTTCATCTGGTTTGCAGGTGTTGCCGAAAGGGCTGGTAGTTAGGGTTTTGTTGGTGCGATGTTGAAGCGTTGAAGCCTGTGTCTGCCCCTGTGCCAACACCTTTAGATACTATCAATATTACATCTCCTGAACCTGATTCACTTCCTACCCCTCCATGGTTCATCGATTGACTGTCTGAGGATATTCCCCCAAATCCTCCCAATTATCTGATTCATTTCCCACAGGAAATCTTGCCCCATACCACGGTTTAGCACCCACAGTGTCTGGACATTTGGTTTATGTCAAGTGAGCCATCACAACCTGCATATAATTTCCCTTCAACATCCTCACCACTCGAGGACAATCACACATTGATCAACCCCTCTGCCACCTCCTAGGATCCCTTGTATTCTCATATTTTTCACTGCGATGAGGATATCCTAGAGGAACTCACTACCCCCAATTGCCCATGGAATGTTCTCCATCACCGAGCACTTTTTCTTTCACAGGAATCCTTTGACCCTCCTAGTCAAGCCTCCGCATATGCAATCGAAACCAAGGATTTTATTCCACCAGGGAATATAGACTGGTTCAACAACCCTATCCCTTCCCCAGATGATTTTGAAGAAGGCAACATGGCCAATATCTCCCCCACCGTCAAAATCGACATTTCCACCAAACCAAGAATCATAGAAGAAATCACCATTGGCGCCGCATGATTCCCTAAGGAACTCATAGCTTACAAAGCCCTCTTTCCAGAATACAAGGATATTTTTTCTTAGTCATATATGGAGATGCCCGACCTCTATCCTTCTATATTTGAACATCGCATCGACACATGGCCAGATGTCGCCCCAGTTCTCCAAAAGAAACTCCCCCTTCACCCATCCAAAGCTACGACTATCAAAGCCGAAATTGACAAGTTACATGCTGATGGGTTCATTTACACCATTGCGTATACCTCATGGGTTTCAAATCCCGTCCATGTTAACAAAAAATAGGGCACTATTCGCATCTGCACCGACTTTCGTGATCTCAACCATGCTTTTCCCAAAGACAACTTTCCAACCCCTTTCATCGACCAAATTATCGATGATTGTGCTAGCCACAAAGCTTTGTCCTTCATGGATGGGTTGTCCGGCAACAATCAAATCCAAATGCATCTAGCAAATCACTATAAAACCACTTTTACTAGCCCATGGGGTACTTTTGCTTATCATGTCATGCCTTTTGGACTAAAAAATGCTGGTTCTACATTTCAATGGGCCATGACTTATGTTTTCCACAATCTTTCTCACATCATCCTCGCTTATTTGGATGACCTGACTGCTCAATCCAAGAAACAAACTCAACATTTAGACAACTTACGCATCGTTTTTCAACAATGTCACCAATACAATATCTTCTTGAACCCCCTCAAGTGTGTATTTTGCGTCACCGTCGCACACCTTCTTGGGTTCATTGTCTCCCAACAAGACATCATGGTAGACCCCCTCAAGTCCCAATATATCACATAAATCCCACCACCTAGGTATTTTCACCAACTACAGAGCCTACAAGGCAAAGCTAACTTCTTACGTCGCTTTGTCCCAGATTATGCCACTCATGCGCATGGTTTCCTCCGCTTACTGCGTCATGACATCCCATTTTGATGGGATGAACATGCTCAAACTTCTTTTTATGATTTAAAAACAACCCTATCCAATGCCCCTTTAATTATTCCTCCAGACTATGAACGCGATTACATCCTCTAATTATCAACCTCAGTCATCTCAGTAGAAGGATTCCTCATCCAATTAGGAGATTATGGGCGTGAGCATGTCATTTACTACATCAGTAAAAATATTTCAGGATCACCCTTGAAACACAATCGCGATGAGAAACTAGCCCTCATAGTTTTCCTCGTAGTCCAAAAGCTGTGACACTACATCCTGCTTCGAACTACCAAAGTTGTAGCAAATTCCAACCCCATGCAGTATTGGCTTAATCGACGACAAATTAATGGAAAATTTTCTCGATGGATTGTTATCCTTCAGGAATACTACCTAGAGTTCTCAACTGCCAAAAGCAGGAAAGTGCTTGTCCTCGCCGAACTCATCACAACTTTTCCCTCAGACACTCAAGCTTCAACCATCAATACATATTTTCCTAACGAACACCTCTTCTTCATCTCATCGGATGACCCCTGGTATGGTTACCTTATCGTCTACCTTCAGACACAGAATTTTGGGTCTCATCTCTCTCTAGATGATCGTCGATGCATTTTCCATCAAGCCCCTCGATACCTACTCATAGGTGGCATCTTGTACTGATGTGGGGTCGACACCATTCTTCGTCGATGTCCGAGCATCGACGAGGCCGACAGAGTATTGAACGATTTCCATAGTAGTGCTTGTGGTGGTCACCTCTTGGGTATGTCCACCACCCAAAAGATCATTCGAGCAAGATACTTCTGGCCCACACTATTCCATGATTACATCCACACTGTCAAGCGATGCGACAAATGGTAGCTCTATGAAAACAAAGCACAAGCACCACCCTCTCTTATACATCCAATCATCACCGCCGATCCCTTCTGTAAATGGGGCATAAACTTCATGACTTGCAATCCTCCATCCAGTAATGGACAAAAGTACATTATCGTGGTAGTATATTACTTTACCAAATGGGTCGAAGCCATGCCTACCTTCAACGATACCACTGACACAACAATGAGTTTTTTCTTCAACCACTTCATTACCCATTTCAAAATTCCACTATAGTTAGTATTCGATCACGGTAGGCACTTCGAGAATGAGATATTCATAGAACTCTCCTCAAAGTTTGGCTTCTCCCATGAGTTTTCCTCCCCATACTGCCCTCATTCCAAAAGACAAGTCGAGGCTATTAACAAAGTCCTCAAAACCATGCTACAACGTACAATCAACAAACATAAGACCAACTTGAATCATATGTTGTTTTTAGCATTATGGGCTTATCGTACGACAGTCAAAACTGCCACCACTTTTACACCATTTCATCTCGTCCATGGGAACAAAGCCATCTTCCCTATCGAGTGCGAAATTCCCACATTATGCACTGCCATCGAGCTATTACCTAACACTGCTCCAATGGAGCAGTGCTTGCTGACCTTAGAGTCGCTGGATGAAGATCGTTGATCTTCATTACAGAACAATGAGGCAGCTAAGAAACTGTCCAAAGCCACCTTTGACCACCATGTCAACCTTCATTCATTTAACAAAGGAGATCTCGTCCTGGCCTATGATATCATCCACAATAATCTCGATCATGGGAAATTCAAATCATTATGGCATGGACCCTACATTATCCAACACTGCCTCACCAAAAGAGCATACATCCGTGTTATTGAGAGATGCATCCTCCATCGACCTACCACATCGGTTATGTTGACGGTGCTAGCCGCTGGACACAGAATCTTGCTTCGGCTTCTTGGGCCCTCTATACCCTCTCACATGAACTGCTCCACTCCAACGACATATGTTTGGGTTCAACCACAAAAAACCAATTAGAATACGCCGCCATCATTGGTCTCCTCGCCGAGGCCAGTCACCTCCACATTCGTCACCTTAGCATTTTATTAGATTCCGAGCTAGTCGTCTTGCAGATCAACAATGTATATCGTGTCCACAATCCTTGCCTCTTTCACAAATACTTGCAAGTTAGACTCTTATCTCGAAACTTTGATTCAATTACATTTACACATATTCCAAGAAAATTTAATCAAATAGAAGATAACATGGATAACCTAGTGTTAGATCAACATTTATCACATCAACACATCATCACATATACATATGCATCATATATCGGTCATAACATATAGATCAGACATCATAAATTATCAAAAACATAAACACATGTAGACATAACAAAGAGCCAAAAGATATGTATCCATATATATATATATATATATATATATATATCTCCTCCGACGTGTCATAAATGTTTACAAAGTACAAAATATACATCGCCTGCAATCCAGTGAGTCCCCTCACCCCTATAGGTACAAAGTGGGTACCCCCTACTCTATACAAAATGGGTATCAACTACCTTGTACAAAATGGGCTCGGAAGCCTATATAAATACAAAAAAGGACCGACACTCATGGTGCCCCTAGATCTTGGTCCTCTATCAGCTGGAGGCACACCACCAACTGGGGGTCCTCCAGGTCTAAGGGGAAGTCGACTAGTCATTGCTTACAACTTCCTGGAGGATCAAGGTCCACCACTCTGCTGGTACACCCACACACTGCTCCAAGAACCTCTCATCTTGGATGTGGGCCCACATGCCCTTTAGCACACCCTAAACTACCTCCTCGAACCGATGATGAAGGTCCTCCATCCCCCCTCCGAACTCTACTCACGACTCATGCACTGGTCCAACACCAACATCATCAAATATCTGCTTCTGGCCTGCCCTCGGCTCATGTGCTGGCCCAACACCAACATCATCTCTCATGCACTGCTGTCCTATCGACATATTTTCTCACGACGATTGCACTAGCCTCGAGTGAGCTGACTCCCCAACCATCTCAGCCTCATGGCCTCGGGGCCCCACAACTGTAAACACAAAAACTAAAGGTAGAGTTAGCATCCATATATACATAATCATATGCTACACTATCAAAATCACAAAACATAAATGCACAAAAATACCTTTATGGTCCCATACCTCTCCAGGAGGCAACACCATCTTTGGGTCATGCTGGTATTCCATCCCACCGTATGGATACCATAGTATCACCTATACAATATGATGCCACACACGTGACACCATGTCCATAAAGTAGTGGCCACCCTCCCCCCCACCGTGACGAGCCAACACCTGGGCCCACCACATCAATCGTGACTACTATAAAATCCTCAGGCACAATAGGGGCACCCCCTCCAGAAACCATGCCACCAGGATGGACCCAAACACAAACTCACCAGAGTCAGTGGTCCAACACAAGTGAATTTCCCCCATCATCCTTGAGTGCAACATCAGCCCCCAGGCAAAAAAGTCCCCATCTAGGACCCTCTCCACAATCCTCAGCTGACCTCCCGAGATCCGCTGAGTCGCTAAGGATCCATAGATCCTCACCACCATGGACGCAATGCACCGAGGCAAGAGCTCATCCATTGCCTCGATACGGATAACCGAACCCAACATCGGGTTCGGCCCCGAGAAGTAACATTGTGCCAAGTATATCAATCTCACATCTCCCGACAGCTGGGGGTCAGTAGACAGGGCCATCCCTCGGAAGGGGAGCCCTGTCAGAAAGTACACATCCTCCACAACTAAGAGTGTCAGATGCTATCCCCTCACAATGAATCACTACATATCAACACTCCAGATGGATATCATATACTGAAGCAAGAACTCCTACGACCGTATCAAAGGGAACTCAAAGAACTTGAGAAACCCACAGGCTGCCAAGTGTCTCCGAACGCCTGGATGCTCCCTCACCACCTCTCAGAGGCGCTCCCAGTCTTGCTCCCTCTAGTGGACTAGCATAGTGACTCTCCTATCACAAGATGATCACCTACATCCGCATAAAAACACTTGGTCAACCCTCATCATTCATCAAAAATATAAAAAAATTCAAAATTTCAACCACCCTTAGCTTCGCCTCCAGTGCGCGACTTTCACCCCCACAGGTGCACAAATATGCGCACCTATTATTTGCATAACTGTGCATTAATGTGCATATGTCGGAGAAACAAATGCGCATCCATGCACAACTATCACACCAATAGGTGCACACACATGCACTCCTATTCTCTACACAGCTGCGCACTGATGCACATCTGTCTGAGAAACAATTGTGCATAATGCACATCTGTAATTATAATAGGTGTGCATCTCATGCATGCATATTTTTCCCTCCTACATGCCCCTATGTGCGACAGTGTAAAAAAAAACTTCCCATTATGCGCAGGAGATGGAATTAAACCCACACATCTGAGCACGAGTATCCTTCCTTCTCCCGTGCATTAGTGGGCCCACCCCTAAAATTACCCTTGTACGACCATCCATACGACCCCTAACTCGACTGTAGAAAATTCATACTGTGCAGAAGGATGAGATCACTAACCTGACTCTCACACCTCCTGGATCAATCGAATCGAGCTCCCGTAATCTCTGAAACTCTTCCAAATGCTCTCGTCAACTCACTATAGCAGCGGGTACAAATGAGGTGGCACTATGGGCCCACCAGCCATATATAGTCCCTTTTGCCAAACTTCCACACTCAATTACAGGAGCCCAGAGCCTCTGTTTTCTGATCGATCTTCAGCCATGGGATCGTGGTCCTGCCATATACACAGTCACATTCCCCGGGTCATCATCTGAAATTTTCTCTGGGGGAGAATTTTTCTCACGTCACATCCAGGTACACATGGTCATGTTCAAAATTATCAAATGAGCAGTTATATGTTCTTTATTATCAGATATTGTTCATGTCGGGTATTTTGTTTTCATGTGTACAGGTACTTGGTCATCACAAACAATGCCCCCTCTTCAGGTATATGTTTGAAACTGGCATGTAATTATTCCCTTTGAATATCAATTGCATCTCCCAGTCACACCCTCCGATGTTTACCTTTAGGATCCTTACATCCGGCTCTGCAATACTGTCACCTCTGCTCCACTTTGGTACTGTCACCCGATAGCAGTCCCCCCCACATGAGTTGTCCCATTCATAGTTGCCCTCAAAAATTTGACACTCATGCTGCTTTCACCCCCTAGGAATGGGAGTCCCTATAGTCTTATGCATTTTTGAGAATAAGCCACACACTTTTTCTCATTACATTGCTATCTTTCCCAATGGACTCCTAGGTTCTCTCATCTCGGTTCTATTTGACTGCACCTCCGCAACATCATTATCCCTCCATATCATACACCATCAGTTTTCCCATCTGTGGATTACCCTCCATTCATTTACCTCATATAGAAACCCACCCATGGGGCCCCAACCCTCCACTAGTTCCCTTCGAAACTTGCGCCCTCACCGACCAAGCCATCTCGCACTAGGGAACCCGTTTCTATATTTGTACACTCATCCCAAATTATTCTTTATTTATTTGGTAATTGTAAAAAGCCTTTGTTTCCAACATTTACTTAGCTTTTTGTTGTCACCTTTGATGACCTTATTTTCCCGACAATGCAAACCATGTCGCCCTTAGTTGGGCCATCCACTCTCCATTTCCAACATCGTTCATAAACCCTGAGTATCCCAAGTCCATGCACCCATGATCTCTAAGTTTGTCCACTTTGTTAGCCCCTGACACAGTTTAACCTCATATCTAGTCATCCCCCTAACATTAGATACAATTTTACGGTTGCTGCCAATCACCCTTCATACATACCCCCAACCAAGGGCAGTCTTGAGTCTCACCACATCTTGACTTCATTCATGTTCCTTATCAGTCCCTGATCTTATTTTCATGGACTTCACAAAGCCCTTTTCTTCTTGGAGTTGCGTCTCCCTTTTTGTCGACACCAACATAGTTTCCAGAAGGGAGACAATATCTTAACTCTCATTACCTTTACAATGAGGAGTGTTGGCACAGTAGGAAACCCAGGGTTCAATGCTACAACAATGCACCAACAAAACCCTAACTACTGGCCCTTTCGGAAACACCTGCGAAGCAGATGAAGTCTCACTCGAGGTAGAGGCAAGGGTGGTTACATGACTTAGGTGTCTGCAATATTAGCTGGGACACAGATCTGTGATTATAATACTTAATAAAGAACTTAGCACCTTTAGTTCATCATTATTTAACCAATATCTACTTCGTAGATAAAACAAAGCATCACAACATTCACCTAGATCTAATGTATCTAAGCACTTAGTATAAATAAAAGGATTAGATCTAGCAGATTCAAGCACTAAGCACATTCACCTATATCAAATCTAACATCCAGATTCATCATAAGAACAAAGCATACACATATCTATCTATCTCTCTATATCAAGCACTAAGAAAATAACACATAAATACATCAGAACATCACACAGAGAAAAATTACACAATATTTACATGGTTCACCGCCACCCTTGGGCTATGTCCACCAACTCTTCTTATTTATTATCTTCAATCATTCATCTACATGCACAGAGCCACAAAAACCCTACTCTGCATAGGATAGGAGATCTGTGCGCACCTCACCAGATCCTCCTTCCCTAGATAGGTCTAACACAAATCCTTTCACAGTTTGTTACAACCACTTGCACTTAGCTCTACAAGTTTCTCACAATATGCATAGAGTATATACCAATCATACTTGCACTTATCACTTAGCTTATCAGACTCTCTACTTATGTCACCTAGCTACTTATTTATACTTTACAAAATAGTCCTAAGCATGTGTAAACCCATGGGATGACATCCTATACCCATTACATATTCCCAAATCCCAAAAAGGACCCAAAAAAGGGGCTGAGATCCTGCGATCTCTGCTTCGTCTTGCACTCTGTCTTCGACAAGCTATCAAAGTCCCAAAAATAGGTCAACTTGACCAAGGATCTCCCAAAACTTGGTCAAGGGCCAACATGCCCCCAACACTCACCTGTGACTCATCTCGAGTCACTCTGGTCTGACTAGTTATACTTCGAATTCCTCGAGCTTGGCTTGAGCTTCTTTGACTTGCTACTTTGCTACGGATTCCTGTTCAACAAACTCTTGGATGACTGCATCGTTGATAGGTCCCTCTAGACACTGTTCAACCGTAGTGACAACCTACTCGAGCTCTACTCCTTGGCCTTCTACCTCTGTAAACAATTGATAGGCCTTGTCTTGTACGGGTTGGAGCCTCTCAGTTACCTCCATAACTCTTCTCTGGATAGTATGGATTTGCTGCTGTGTAGTGCATTTCTCTTGGGAGCGCTTCATTCTTTCCATAACTGACATGGACTTCAGCTACGCCTGTATCTTTTCGGCTTGATACTTCACCTCTTGGAGCTGCGACTCTAGTGCTTTCAGTTTTGGGTTCTCCATGAGTTGTTCATAGGTCTGGGCATTGCGATCAGTGAGTTTCTTACATTCTAGGGTAAGATCCTTTAGCCTTTCAACTACGGGTGGTTGCTTCCCTTTGGTCTCTTACATCTTGTGGGGTCTCAAGTACAGTGCGTAGGTCTAGATCTACTATGCATTGTTGTAGATGCTAGATGGCTTATGTGAGCTGGTTCACCTACTGTGTAACTCAGTCTTCTACCTTGATTTATAAGACTGTCACAGAGAGAAGTTCTCTGTTGACCACTTCTTTTACTTCGAGTTGCTCCACAAACAATTGTTCCTTTTCTTGCTGTAGCTGTTCTTTTTCTTCATCAAACTTCACTTGGAGAGCAATCTTTTCCTATTCTGCAGCACTGCGTTTCTCTACGAGTACTCCTTGTACTTGTGTCAAAGCCTGGGTGGCTCTCTCTATTTCTTCCTGTGCTCATCGAAGGAAAGCTTCGACTGTATCGGCTAGGCGGTGGAGTTGATCTGGCTCATCTCTCAATTATGGTTCTCTCGACGTAGTGGAGACTACGCAGTTGGACTATAGGGCCTGCTATACCCCTCATATTTTAGTCTCAATTCGAACGTACATCTCCTCTTGCTTTGCTTCTTGTTTCTCTGCTATTTCCAGTGAAGCATCTTGCATGGTTGCTATGAGGAAGTTGAAGTCATCGGAGGTGAGGACGGTTTGCATCTTGGTCATGGTGGCCTTCGATTTCTTCCCGGAGGAAGGTTTCAGAGGTGAACCTTTCCTCTTCTTCAGGGGATCAACCTCATCTCCTTGCTTCTGTTCGACTTATTTGTCATATAAATCTTCACCATCGCCTCCTTGCTCTGGTGATATGGAAGCAGTTTTAACGGATGTGCTGTCTAATTCTTGGACCTCTTCAGTCTTCTTTTTCCTGCTAGGTCCGGGTGCATCCTGTGCTATTTCTGGGCTATCGATGTCATATATCTCCACAGGGTCTGTTGGAATAAGGAGGTTCGCCGACCAGGCCTTTGTGATCTCTTCCAATTCCTCCTCCGTCAGCTTATAGTAGGACTAAAGTTGTTGTTTATATTCATCAACGCGTGCTATGATGTAAATAAAATTTTGATCTACGCTGAACTTCATCAATTGCCTGAGCTGGTGTAGAGTGTTCGGAGTCATGCAAGGCTCAGAATGTATGGCTATCTTCAGCTAATTATAGTAGGTATGAAAAACAACATTTGTCTGCCACTTTTTATTCATGTCGCTTGAGTACCACAATGTACTGAACTTCGTAGCCAATGGTTCAAAAGGCTCCATGTCTGGGAAAGTCTTACCTTCCGGAATATCCCAGGAAATAAAGGATATAAGGATCAAGAGCCAGTTGAAATGAAATTCATATCCTTGATCCTCTTCTTCTTTGCAGTCAAGTTCCAACTGATTCACTAGGTACTTCGCCCAGTTCATCTGAAGGCCTTCCGCGCACTTCCCTACGAGGTTGACTACAAAATTGATGACTTGGGTGGGTCGGTTCTTTCTTACTAACTTCCCTGAAATCAACTGATAGGTGAGGCACACTGTGCCATTCTGGATATAAGATACCTTGTAGCCTCACATGCCCTTCTCAACATCGCGATAAGTGTTCTTGATCTTCTATGCTAGGGTGTGGTCCATGGATTTTCCGGGGTAAAACTCCTGTGGGTCGGGTCCTTGCATACTCTAGATGGTGATCCGATTGATCAACGTCAGATCAACTGTTATACGATGGTTTAGCCACAAATAAAATCCATGGTAACAAGACAACAACAACTTGACACATGCATTCACCTCCTGGTATCTTCCAAAGTGGGGAATCTTTATGACGTTCAACAGGGTGGACTGTGCGAGGTTCATAGTCCACGACTGGGGGATTATCTTTGAATTCTTCCCCTTAGTTCTGGTCAGGTACTTCTGTGGGGCGAGCATGTTATAGACTTTGCGATCTCCAAGGTTGAAGTCGCTAAACTTCAATGCTGCAATGTTATCTTGGTCTGCTTGAACTGCGCGTATCCCCTTCAGGAGGTACGCTGTAACCAAGGTGTATTCAAAATCTCTAGGTACTCTGTCTCGATTTACTGCACCGCTTAGAGGTGGAATATAGGTGGGTAATATGGTCGGGATCAATTTGGAATTCACTAGATCATCCCTGTGGTTGGTTTTCTTTTCATCTGATGGCCAGGATGGTCTGGCTTCGCGAGTAGTGGATGGAGAGGTTGGTATTCCTCTCATCGACGATGCTTGTACACCTGTTGACATCAACATGAATATTTCAGTCATGAGGTCAATCAGAACTTCTTCAACAACTTTCTCTACAACACTCAACTCGTTCGACATACACACTCGAGGTTAACAATCTCAGGTTCAGAAGGTAACTTAGACATAGTAATGAGATAGAGAGCAAG
>SNQJ01S0143585.1:0-16247 GCA_010110895.2 Picea sitchensis
TGTAATTTCCAGATCTGGTTTGTGAGTTAGATCTTGCCCTAATGGCTGCTGAAATCATCCAATGGTTATGTATTTGCGGTGTCTACACTATGTATGTTACTATGTTGAAATATATAGATGGCCAGCATCTTAGTACAAAAAGTGTGCATCCGTTGATGACCAAGTTACACAGTAACAGGTCTCCAAGAAAATTAAGTGTCGCTAGCTAGTTTCAAAATGTACAATAGTGGTATTTGTATCTACAACACTAAATTTTAATTAGATTTCCAAAAAAACATTCATAATGGAACTCCTAAGAGATCAGTGAGAAAGATATCATATTAGTGTCAACTAGTGACTAAAGATAGGTCAATGGGACTAAAGTGTGAACTTGGCTTTCTATCAATAAAAGTATCATTGTTGGTGTTATTATTCTCTTTATTTTTGTTGTTCCGCTGGTAATTGTCGTAATATTACTGATTCTGCTTTATATAATATATCTGGTACCTTACATCTTGCACTCTTGAAGATGGAAATGGCATCTATAGCCACCATGCAGAAGGCCTTGAGCAGAAAGCAACCAACAAATGATAGTTGTTATGAAAATCACAAGGAATGGCAAGCAAACTGAGAGGGAGGCCCTTCCTATCATTCAACATTGTTCGCCACTACCTGCACATCCACAGACCCAGACTATCTACTATTACGTAAGTTTTTCTGTACTTTACAAGCATGCCTAAAAGGCGCGTATTTTTGTTAAGGTTAATTAAAAAGCACTGGATATGTCTAACATGATATTGGTGTTCTGCTCAACCCTCTGGTTCACAAAATGTTTGTCTTTTCTAAACCCCTTTTTCAGAACCAAAAACACGGTGCATTTTGTACTAGTGCACATACTAGTGTGTCATACGTTTGCTAGTTGATACTATAGAATACTGAAACAGTGCTTATCCTGAGGTTTGGTTAGATTTATAAAGAATGGATACAAGACAACCTGTGCTTGTATATAACATCTACATAATGGGGGAGGAGATTATGCTTTGCAGACGAAACATTTTTTCATGACTGCCAAACTTCCTGATTCAAACTATAAGTTTTGGCCATGGGAATTCTAGAGGATGTTGAGATGATGGTCTTAGATCGTTATGCTTAGCCCTCTCAAAGTATGTTTCAACTTTCGACATTCGATAGTATCCTACAAGTTAGAATGGGATTAGATAATTATGTTTTGGCATCAGCCCCTGTGCTTTGAGGGTGTTTTTATTTTATTTATTTATGTTTGGCATAAACCTATGATGGTTGTTTTAAGAGATCAATCTTGGCTAAAGTCAATTAGTAAAGTCGTTAAAAACTATAAGTCGTTTCTTCGTCCGCCTTGATTATTTTGTTAAAAGTGGATCGATCTTGGTTAAAACCACATCCAGATAAGCAACCTTTACATAGGTTGAGTAAAACAAAATAAATCAACAGTTTCCTCGAACGGTTCATTTTTCTCGAATTCAAGCTCTTCTTTTGCTTCCATTTTTCTGGGCTTTCCATATTCCAAAACTTCTGAGTGATTCACCTTATTTGTTGGCATTTTCTTGAGATGTTACCAGACATTCTGTTTTCTGCTACTTCAGATGATCCAGGAGTACTTGACCAGCATAGCATTTTTGTAAAGGAATGAATTAAAATATTGCCACAGAAAAATAGGGGTGAAAAGCTAACGGTGGTAACTATCACGTACGTCTGTAAATGTAACAGAAGTTAAGCTAAATGAATTAAATTTAACCGAATTTAAGATTGTTTTGGACTCGCAATACAGTGCAAAGGAGAGGGTATTGAAGAAAAAACCTCTATATGAGAAGAAGACGCAGACGTTGGGTAGTGATGCTGTTGCTTATATACAAATGTCCGCGCAATAATGCCCCCCTTTTTCTTCTGCTCCTTCTCCTCTCGGGACGACCATGAGCTCAAAGGATGCTCCACGGCTGCTTCTCTTGCAAGGCCACATTTTGCTGCTTCTTCTCTGTACTCGCGGACTCTGAATTCCATGTCCACCCCTCTAGCTGATTAGCGCTAATCCCTCCCTCCCCGTAAGATCACGTTATCTAATATACCACATTTTGCCTTGTAAACAACTTTGGCGTTCCCATCTTTCCAAGTCTAGCGATCTACGTCTATATGGTAAATGACCATAGGAGTGTTTGATCGCTCACACTCACTTATTGCTCCCCGCCGAAGGCTCAGAGGGTAGAGGGACTATAGTTTTGTTGACTTCATATTAGTTTGCATAATCTCTATAGTCTATAGTTTGTATAATCTCTATTGTTTAAACTAAAGAATTAAAAATTTTATTTTTTATATAATAAAAAAAAATTATATATCATGATTTTATTTCATAATAGATTTGAGGTTTTATTGTTAACTTCGTTATTCCCAATATTTTATATGTTGGCATATCCAAAAATTTTATTATCTATGGTCCTTTTTAATTTGTACTATTTATATTGAAATGTTTAAATATCCAAAGTTTTGAGCATGGATAGTCAGTTTTTTATTAGTTGACTTCATATTAGTTTGTCCTTTGAGTAAAAATTTTGTGCATAGTCTCCGTTGTTTGAACTATTGTTATTATTATTATTTTTATTTTTTCTTTAATATTACGTACTTAGAGAAGCATTTTCATTAGTACGTACGTAAACAGGCATGTCACACTACTTTCTTTCTTAAATGTTTGCACAGTGTGAGGCTCTTCGACGGTTCTGACAGCCTTAAGTGTTTACCTAACAGGCCTCACAGCCTTAAATGTTTACTCAACAGGCGTACAATACAGTTTCTTCTGATTTTTGGATACAGTCTTGTCTACAGTGAATTTGGGCAATATTGTTCTTCACCGGCATTATTGGTTCACTGGTTGGTGCTTGCTTGTTGGTTCGTTTGATGTTGCTTATTGTTGAGGTCCTGCAGCTGCAGTTGGACCTCTTGGTGCTTGTTCATTGGTTTGTTGTTTATTACTTGCTCTTGTTTGCTTCAACTTTGTAAGGTTGGGGTCCTGCATCCGCAATTGGACCTGTTGTTGCAGTTTGCGCGGTTTGGAGTTGCGCTTCTGTCGTTCCTCGTTCACAAGTAAGTTTCAGTGCCATGGTTTCATTGTTATTCCTTATTTGTTGTTTTTGCAGCTTGCAAGCAAGAATTTTCAATACTATGAATATCTGATTCAAAATCCTCTTGAAGAACATATTTCTGTGTGACTGCTACGATCAGAGAAATAGTAGTGTGTTGTTGTCTTGTCCTTGTTCTTGAACATCAATGTTCGACAGAGAACCCGCCTCTATCGCAACCAAAGTGACATATAAAAAAGAAAATCGAATTTTTCTCCTCTTTTTTTCTGGTCCTGAAAACCATACGTTTGGTGCATTTTTCCCAGTTTGTTCCCTTCCAAAACATTTTGTTCCCCTTTGAATGTCGATGTTGGACACAGAACCCACATCTGTTGCAACCACAATGACATATAAAAAAGGAAATTGAATGTTCTCCTCGTATTTTCTGTTCCTAGAAATCATACGTTTGGTGCATTTTTTCTAAGTTGTTCCCTTCCAATCACATATGCCCACTTCCACGTCTTGGATATCATACCATAGCTCTTTCAAAAATAGCAATGCAAAGGGGTTTACAAAACGAATTCAGAGTTGTCATTGCGGAGCAAGGATCTACCAGGACCTTGTGACAGGGCATGCTTTTATTCTCTGAATCAAAAACCTTGTTTACCTGTTGGTTTTATGTCATCCTTTGTGTCATGCAAAGCATCTTCTGCCACTGAAACGCTTATAGGATGCACACGTGGAATAGGTTCAAAAATGATATGTCTTGAATACTCGATCTTTGTGTCGAGCAAATTTATAGTGTTATTCCATTTGTGTTGTCTCTTCTGTTTGGTTCATTGTTCACTATATGTTTGTTTGGTTGTCATATGTTGTAGCAACTAAGGGGATTGAATTTGATAGGAAGAAGGTTGAAGGATACATAGCGGAATTGGTATGTAGTTTCGAACTTATAATTTTCATTTTTCTTTTTTTTCCTATTTGCATATTATCTGAATATAGCTAAGAAACATCTTGAAAATCACAACTTAAGAGATGAAGAAGTAATAGATGTTGAGTTATATGAAATAGATACAAACTCCATTGTACATGACAACATTGACCAGGTATTGCATAGCAATGGGCTTTTTAGATTGGATGCATTCTCGTATACTGTGGGAGATTGCATCTTCAATGCATTTCAAGTTCTATTACATTTCCGTTATTCCTTGACCGACCTGCGCAATGGATTGATAGATTACTTCTTGGGTTGTTTATAAAATGGTGGCGTTGAAGCATTGGAGTCGTATCAATATGAATTGGCATCTGATTTTCTTTGTCAGTTGAATGGAATACATGATGTCACTACGTATTTTTCAAAGATGTGATTGTCTGTATCTGCAACTCTGTCGGCACATGAGAGGGGACTTTGGGGAGATACATTTTGTATACGGTGGTTGTCCAAGTGGCTGAATATATCAATTGGAATATGGTCATTGACAAGAAAAACAAGATATCTACTATTCAACTAAACTGCATCTAAGGATCCATATTACATCTTGTTCCATGATGCCAATCCTATCAATGGTCATTATGAACCACTACTCTATAGAAAATTATCCATATGCAATCTTGGAGGACCTCACATTTACCTGTCTCTCATTTGCAAAGACCTTCAATCGCATTGGAAACAAATTATGCGTCATATACACTTCCATGGCTTGCACATAGCGACAACTATTGCATCTAGTTGTGGAGATAGTTTGTTCAATGCAATTTGCTATTTGGTAGCAACAGAGTTTGATGTGCACTTGTTGTGGCTTTACACTGTACAATATGTTTGCAATGCAATTATAGGTGGCAGCCAACAGGCTTTTAACTGCTTCCATCAACACCTTTTACCATATCTCCTAGAAAGTATGTCTATAATTGGAAGTTGGCAACAATACCTTATAAACATGTCAATGCCGAGAAAGGAAATGTAGAGGGTGGCAGATTTTGTTTGCAATGGTTATCTATCATATTCAGAGTAAATATACAGGTTTGGTCAGCCCTGTTGGATGGTATTGTGCATTCCTATTGTATTGATTCAAACTATGATCGAACAATTGACATCATGTCGTTGAAAACAGATAGGCCACATATCCATTATCAACCTTTGATGAAAAATACTACCAATTTAGGGTCCACTGTCCATGCCACCCAAACCACATTGAATCTGCATAAGCGTCGCATTCTATTTAATTAGAATGAAACTCATCCCAGTTGCCATGAGGCCATACAAAGCTTAAACAAAAAAACGTAGACTAACTTATCACAACTTGAAAAAGGTCAGACGTGAGAGAAAAAAATACATTGGTAGTATAAGAAATACTACTAGTTCAAGATCCATTGTCCATGGCACCCAAACCGCATCAAATCTGCATAAGCGTCGCATGTTACTTAATCAGAATGAAACTCATCCCAATTGTCATGAGGTCATATAGACCTTAAACAAAAAACATAGACTAACTTATCACAACTTGAAAAAGGTCATACGTGAGAGAAAAAAATACATTGGTACGTTTCCTTCTAGACAGAAACTCACATATCACAACCTAAAAAAAATTGTTAATGCACAACACAATCGCAATTTTCGCACTTTCTGCTGAACACAAACATCACATGTCCAATGACAAAGAACATCATAGTTTGTACCATCGAGATGTTGAGGATGCAATGCTCATAAGAAATGTTGATTGCACCTCCAACAAGGCTTGTCAACAAGTGAAACTAGTTTCCAGTGGCAACCATAAGTTAACCTACCACATGTGGAAAAAACAGATACGTGAGAGAAACATGTACAACCACATATCCTACAATGGTCATGGTACTAACCGGGAGGAAAAAATCACGTTTTGTGGCCTAGAGCCAACACCATGCACTATTAGCAATGAAAACCAGCAAACACTTTCTACGCGTGCTTGTCTAGGGAAGAAAGATGCAAAACAGATCTATATGAAACAAAATTAAAGACACTCCTTCTATTGCATGTGTGATTTGCGATCAATTGAATTTCGCAAAAAACACTAAGTCTTTCACGCTTGATTTGGAAGCATAATACCTTTGTTTGACACTAAATGATAGAACATTTTCCAGTGGCAATATTTGTCTTCCATGCAAACAATCACTTGAAAATGGAAAACTACCACTTTGCAACGCCTTACCAAATAAGATGTAATACACCACTACCAGATGTAAGTACACTTACAAAACTTGAAGAGAGACTTGTGTCTCTGCGAATTGCATTTGCACAAATCGGACCCCGGGGCTATAAACGACCCCAAATGGGCTTAATAGGATCAATTATTAATGTGTCTGTCCAACTAGATGTTGTACAAAAAGCCTTGCCACAATTCATTAGCGATACAATGACAATTGTTGTAGCTCTCAAAAGTTGTTTGCAATATAAGAATGCATACCAGACAGGTAAAGCGCATGTGCATGTTTTTATGAAAGCATTAAAAGAATTATGTTCCAGGGCCCTGTACAAATTACAGAACATTTGTATAAATGAGAACTGGAACAATTTTCTTGGAGAAGGGGATGACAGCTCTACACAAACTTTCGAAACTGCTAGTGAATTTGATATAAGCGATTAATCGGAGAATGAAAGACCTATTGAAACATTGATACATGGATTCACTGACTCCCAGCGCATTCGTGACTTGCAAGACAAGATTGTCGAAATTGCACCTGTTGAAGGGCAACGTCCACTTGGAATATTCAAGGACAAATTTGTTGAGGAAATGAAATTCCCAATAATGTTCTATGGAGTCCACATCCCAGTGACATTACAGAATGATTCAACTACCAAAAAATAGTTCAATGGGAACTGCTACATTCAAGCGGTGACTTCTCCTCTCACATAACAAATTTGTTTTTCAAAACAATGCACATAATAATTGAGCAAGTGCTCTCTTGCATGTGGGTGTGAATAAGAAAAGGCCAGCTACAAGGAAGAAAGTTATTGGCCAAAGATGTCAAGTACAAAGAAAACCTAGAAAAATCCTAAAATTTGATATTGGATACATAGATTTCAAAAACATTTGCATCTCTCCTGACTATTTGCAACAAAACAAGAAAACTATTTTTGCAATGATCCAACAATTGGGACCGCCAACATTTTTCATCACATTTACAAGTGCAGAGCATTGTTGGGATCCATTGGTGGATACGGTGTCTGCATTGTATAGGAACATGAAAAGGAAAAAACAAATTGATACATTGGAAAATGATGACATTGACTACCTCATAAGAAAAGACCAAGTGACATGTACTCGCTACTACATGCATAGAATAAATGATTTGAGGCAATTGATATGCCATGATGAAACGTTCTTCGAAAAAATATCAGACTACTTTTTTTTTTATTGAGTTCTAGAATAGAGGGAGTGAGCATGACCACGCACTGTTGTGGATAGAGGGTGCACCGGTCTATGGAAATGACAACAACTCACAGATTGAGTAGTTTCTGGACAAATACATAACATGAAACACAGATCATTTGGATCCAGAACTTGCCAAAGTTCATAGACATTATCATACAAGAAGTTGTAAGAAACGAAAAAATTCACATTGTAGATACAACTTCCCTTTGCCGCCAATGAGAGCAACAAGAATCATAGAGCCAATTAGTTTAGAGGACAATGTTCTCATTGGGAAATCTAAATCCTTGTTCGCATTTCTAGAACAACGAGACTTTGATGAGTTAATGAACTTCAACGACTTCTTGACAGAGCTAAATCTAACAGAAGATGAGTACATCCAAGCCATACAATCTACACTTGAACAACCAACAATTTTCCTTAAACGAAAACTTTCCCATATTTGGAACAACAGTTTCTCCAAGGACATGCCAGTTATGTGGAATGCAAATATAGATGCACAGTATGTCCTCAATGCATATCTTGCAACATTGTATTGTACCTTGTATATGACAAAGGTTGACAAATCTATGACAAGTGCATTCAGAAGAATACGCAAAAAACATGAAAAAAGTCATGTTGATACTATGCAAATGATACATACGCTTGGAAATACATTACTTAATCTTCAACAAATGTCTACTCAACAAGCAATCCACATTGCACTTTCCCTGCCCCTCAACTGTAGTTCAAGGAAATGTGTCTTCATAAACACATCTCCACTTGAGAAACACACATTTGTGCTTAAACCACCATCTTTGCTAGAACAAGAGCCCGACAATTCAGAGGACGTACTATGTCGCTCTATTATTGATTATTACCTCCAGCATCCATCTCCTATTAAGCATATATGCTTAGCAAAGTTCGTAGCGCATTACAAAAAAAATGGTGCGCCCATATCAAAAAGAAAAAAACGCTCTGTAATACGCTTTGTCAAATACAACAAACATACCGACTAAGAAAACTATTGTAGAGAAAAATTATTGTTGTATGTTTCATTTGATCAAAATGAAAACACATTAAAACATAACTTCCCTACATGGGAAGTTGTGTATATTGCTTATGAGACTACAGTACAAACCAATGAATCTAGATTTACATACAATGTTAATCCAACATGGGATGATCTAGAAAGTACAGTTCATGAACTAGAAAACCCTGAATTCACAAACCGTAAAACAATTAGAACTCTCTATGATTCCTATGACTTGCAAGCAAATTTGCCTTGTCCTCGAGCAGTCGGCAATGAAAAACGTATCAATCTTGGCTTTCAAGTTACAAAACATCATTTCCTTATTGAAAATAACGAATACTACAGAGTCAAACGTGTGTTGAATCGAGAGCAGCAAGCAATTCTAAAGGACACTGCAATTAAAAAACGCTTGAACATGCACACTCATGTGCACTTGTTCCTTATGGGAGGGGCGAGAACATGCAAGACATTCATAGCGAAAGCACTATTCCAAATGCTTATACGTATCTATGATTCAAACAATTCCTCTGATCCTATGAAACCAAAGGGGATAATAGTTGAATGCACAGGAAACTATGCATATAATGCAGGTGTAACAACAGTCCACTCTGCATTTGTTATGCCTTTTAACAAGTCACAGTTTCTTCCACTCGACAAGGAAATATTAGATACCTTGTCTAAGCTTTATGACGAATTACAACTTGTCTTCGTAGATGAGGCATCTTTGATTGGAAGTCGCTTCTTGTATTCCATTGACAACCGACTAAGAAACATAAAACATGTGCACACCAAATACTTTGGGAACATTGACATGATATTATGTGGGGATATTTACCAGGTGCAACCCATCCAAGATTCTTTGATATTTGAACAACCTACGGTCAATATGCAAACAATGACGCATGACTTCTAGAAAGACAATATAAAATTATTTGAATCACATACTACAATGCGCCAAACAAATGAAACATGTATTGCAATTCTGAATAGAATGCAGACAAACAACCAAACACATGATGACTTAACATATATCAATTCAAGGTGCATGCGATCTGCACCAACAGACCCAACCTTCCCTTACTTGTTCTACACGAATAGGGATGTTGCAATGCATAACAGGTACATGTTATCGCTCATGCATGGCGATGATATCATCATCAATTCAATTCACCTCAAAGAAGACAACCGGGGAAATGTACCATGTCATGAACATACAACCACTTTGCCTTTGCAACTTGTCCTGAAATTAGACATGCTAGTTTAAATATATGCCTGCAACTATGATTCACGGGATGGCTTGGTGAATGGTGCAGATGGAAAACTCCAAGGTTATACCAAAACAAAAAAAAGTTGATGTCCTTTGGATTAAGTTCCATGAGCCGCATATAGGCCATCGAACACTGCATGTGATTGGACACCTATCTTACGAATATCAAAACCAATATTGACATCGACAAAGACAGGTCGACTGAAGATTCGAAAACAATTTCCAATTAAACTTGCATGTGCACGTACAATCCACAGATCGCAAGGACTAACACTTGATAGTGTTGCATTTGACCATGTTGGAATTCAAATACATGGGCTTGTATACACAACATTGTCCCGTGTCAGAGGTATAGACTCCTTGTATTTATCAAGTGCTCTTACAAAAGATAACTTCAAAGTCAAATATAAAGTTGATATTGAGATGCAATGCCTTAGGACTAGTGCAAAATAACATCTACGATATGATTACCAATCCATACAAACAAACTCATATGTATCAATTCTCTCACTTAACACGCACAACCTACATGCACATATGGATGATATACTCAATGACTATGACACAATGCAATCTGATATTATGTGCTTGCAGGAAACATACATGACATTATGCATGCAAAACAAGCAATTTCCAAATCACAATTGCATATCAAGTTACATTACACATGGGGTGATGATATTAGTGAAAAAACATGTAACAATTTTGGAGGATATGCATTTTGAAGAAAACAATGTTGAGATGGTGCTCGCAAAAGTAATTTTCCATGGATCATAAATTGCAACACTGAATCTCTGTGCTGCTCTGCATGCAACATTCTCCAACATACTAAATGTTCTTTCCAATGCATTAGAGCATTTGCATCAGAACGAAACCATTGTCATTGTAGGAGACTTCAATATTGACATGTTACAAAATAATGTCAAAACAAAACAATTGGAAAACTATATGTGCAGATACAGTCTCCGCTTTCTTTTGGATAAGATAAACCATGTACAAAACACACTTATTGACCATGTATGGTCAAATGTGCCCATTTCTCAATACGACGTCTTTATCTTAGACACATACTAGTCTGATCACGATACAATTGGTATTGCACTTGAATTATGAAATATACATCAAACATATTGCAATATCATATTTTTATGTCTCAAAGCATATCTGTCTAGCTTGTTGCGCAAAACCAAGTTATCCAACTTCTTAGTTTTTCTTGGTTTGTAATTGATTTTGGACACAAAAAAAATTTACACGGCTTTTTTATACATACACATACATGGATGAAGGAAAAAAAGAACCGGTACATTCTTCTAACACTATATGTTACTATATTCCTTTTATTGTAGTTTATTTATTGTATGTACATATTCCTTTTATTGTAGTTTATTTATTGTATGTACATATTCCTTGTTTTTTCCTTACATATCAACTTACGTTCATGTTCATTGTGTTTTGTACTTTCCTTCATTGAAACAAACAGGAAAACTGGACGAGACAAAGAACTCTTAACCAAAAATGTAGAAGAATACATACAAAGGTGCATACTTCTACTCATATTCCATATCCAATTGTTTTTCATTTACTATGTCTATATTTATTACACTGGTTTGCGGCTCTTTTGGTTTTTTTTTCCTTGAATACTGCATATCTCCCTATATATTAACTTATCTTCATGTCAATTGTATTTTATGTGTCGCTACCTTGAAATAAATAAATTTGTACTCCATCTTTATTTCATCTGTTCCTACGTAGCAACTTGCCTTCATGTCCATTGTATTCTCTGTATTGATGCATTGAAAAAAGAACAGACTAATTGAACATGAGGATGGAGCCTTATGTGCCACAGCTGAGAAAGCTAGAGTACAATATTCCAAAAGGTATGGCTACAGTGGTGCCACAACAAATACAATGCCTATGCCTAATGCACATCCATATTGAGTATGAACAATATACACATGTTCATAGCCATTGTTTCAAAAGTGACATGGGCATGAACAATGAACCATCGCACACATCAGCACAATGACAATGTCGAAGGTATGGATTCATAGATTATGCTCTTGCTATGTTTACGAAACAAATATCTGCAGTTATTTATTCTACTATGCCATGGTAAATATGTTTATGTCGTTTACACCACATGTTTTTTAGTTCACAAGAACTATTGACAAGTATAAGTGAAACCTCCATCATAGTACAAGGTCTAGAGACTAAAAGGTATGGTTACAAAACTCTTATCTGCATACGTTATCCAATTTGTCCATATATTGAAGCTTGTCATGTTTTAGAATATGCTTGCATATAAGAATTCCAAGTCATATATCTCTTTTAACTTGAACCAGGGTATGTTGAGCTCCAGCTATATTTCATGGCTGAGAATGTTTTTCCCATAGTTGATGTGTTTCTATTGCCTGATAATTATCAGACTAAGTGTTGTTGTGTGAGGCATAAAGTTCTTTTCTCCCTTTCTTTTTCCTCTTCTATACTTACCCACTTTTTCCTTTTCTTATTTCCCTCTATTATATGTTTCTGGTTTTATACTTAGTCGCATATCTATGCTCACGGGTTCCTGGGGTGGCGGAGTGAGAAATTCTATATCCATCTATATCTTGACATCACGAGTTCGACCAACCGCCGTTCGTTTCCATACTTAGCCAATTTTATGGTCGCGGGTTCCCGCGTAGCCGCTATCAAACTCTCATGCCCCGTGTTCGGGGTATACATCTTGCACCCAAAACTTCGGTGATCTACAATTCGACCCCAGACTCCTTGAACTCACAAGCCTCACTATATATACGATGACTCTGTCTGAATGCTTGCATATAATAATGCCAAGTCATGTATTTTGTCTATTGCTTGTTGAGATAGATATAAACAACATCTATTTTAACTTGAACCAGGGTTTGTTGAGCTCCAACTATATTTCATGGCTGAGAATGTTTTTCCCATAGTTGATATGTTTCTATCGCTTGATAATTATCAGACTAAGTGTTGTTGTGTGAGGCATAAATTTCTTTGCTCCCTTTCTTTTTCCTCTTCTATACTTACTCGTTTTTCCCTTTTCTTCTTCCCCTCTATTATCCGTTTATGGTTCTATACTTAGTCGCATATCTATGCTTGTGGGTTCCCGGGGTGGTGGAGTGAGAAATTCTATATCCATCTGTATCTTCACATCATGAGTCTGATTGACCACCGTTCATTTCCATACTTAGCCAATTTTATGGCCGTCGGTTCCCGCGTAGGTGCTATCAAACTCTCGTGCCCTGTATTCGGGGTATACATCTTGCACCCAAAACTTCGGTGAATTACAATTCGACCTCAGGCTCCTCGAACTCACAAGCCTCACTCTACCTACAATGACTCTGTCTGACCACCCCACCCTTCCATACTTAAGACCAAGTGTTGTTGTGTGACGCATAAAGTTTGTTTCTCCCTTTCTTTTTTCTCTTCTATACTTGCCCGTTTTTCCCTTTTCTTCTTCCCCTCTATTATCCGTTTCTGGTTCTATACTTAGTCGCATATCTATGCTCGTGGGTTCCCAACATGACGAAGTGATAAATTCTATATCCATCTATATCTTCACTTCACGAGTCTGACCGATCGCCATTCATTTCCATACTTAGCCAATTTTATGGCCGCAGGTTCCTGGCTAGGCCCTATCGAACTCTCATGCCCCATGTTCGGGGCATACATCTTGCAGCCAAAACTTCAGTGATCTACAATTCGACCCCAGACTCCTTGAACTCACAAGCCTCACTCTACCTACGAGCTTGTTGAAATAGATATAAACAACATCTCTTTAACTTGAACTAGGGTTTGTTCAGCTCCAACTATATTTCATGGCTAAGAATGTTTTTCCCATAGTTGATGTGTTTCTATCACTTGATAATTATCAGACTAAGTGTTGTTGTGTGAGGCATAAATTTCTTTGCTCCCTTTCTTTTTCCTCTTCTATACTTTCTGCTTTTTCCCTTTTCTTCTTCCCTTCTGTTACCCGTTTTTGGTTCTATACTTAGTCGCATTTCTATGCTCGCGGGTTCCCGGGTGGCGGAATGAGTAATTCTATATCCATCTATATCTTCACGTCACGAGTCCTACCGACCGTCGTTCATTTCCATACTTAGCCAATTTTATGACCACGGGTTTCTGGGTAGGTGTTATCAAATTCTCATGCCCTGTGTTCAAAGTATGCATCTTGTACCCAAAACTTCAGTGATCTACAATTCGACCCCGAACTACTCGAATTCGCAAGTCTCACTCTACCTACGATGACTCTGTTTTATCGCCCCGCCTTTCCATACTTAGTCGATTCTTCAAAGTTTCGCGGGTTCACAGACTCCCAGGTTCACAAAAGTTTCAAAGCATTTTTCGCTCCCCTCCATCCCCGCCACCTTCGCCCCTTCCCAATGCACATTAATTATGATTTTACCAATGAGATCTCAGCACAGATGTTCGAAAAAATTGGCATTAATCAGAGGAAAGCTCAAGGACATCTCCCATTAAAGAGAATTAATGGGAGAATATTATGGAATCTGATGAATTTTTTTTTGTCAATCTTGAATTGGCAAAAAATTGTTATTTATTTTAGTTTTTTTAAGGCATCATCGTAGCAAGAATGCAATATTGTGCTAGCCCACTATCATCTACAAAGGTGTTGACATGGTGCCCCTCTTTAGTATTGTGCATATATTACAACTTGGCATATTTGAGAATATGCTTGCATATGAAAATGTTAATTCACCCTAAAAAAATTGGGTTATTACATGGTTAAGTATGCTTGAATCAAATCTTAGACTGGAGCAACTGCAAGCTAGGGTTTGGTAGTCGCGGCCACAACAGAGGACAACATGAGTACCAAGGGGGGCGATAATGGAACCCCCTCATACAAGCAGGTAGTAGTAGACAGAGGGAAAGGCCCACGAGGCATAGGTTTCAAGGCACCAACGACAAGCACCTCGGGATCAGAACCGGAAAAGAGTCAGGAAAGCAACCAGAGGAAAAGCGATGGCATTGGGGAAAAAGCCAAAGAAACTCAGAATACTGCACGAGAAACGGTGAGCCCCAATGGGGTAGAAGGGCACAACCCATGTAAACCAAAGACAACAATGATACCCAAGGTAATACTGGACAATCCACAAATGCAACTCTACAGGGAATAGATGAGGACACATGCGCTAGTCTACAAGTTTATGGGTTTGTGGCCCACAGAAAGAACGCTGCGCAACTGGATTAAATATCAATGGAAGTCAAGCGGAGAAGTGGAACTACACCTGGGCTCGAAAGGCTTCTTTACAACAGTTTTCATGAACCTGGAAGATAGGGATAAGATCTTTGAGGGGGGGGCATACTTCCACGCCTCAACAGGACTGTACATGCAACCATGGAAGGAAAACTTCTCCCCAGAGAAAGAAACTTTCAAAAATGTACCTGTATGGATGAGACTTTACTCCTTGCCGTTAGATTATTGGCTACCTTCCACCTTTGAAGCAATAGGGAAAAAACTAGGAAAATACGTGAAGACATCAGAAGCAACCCTAAAAGGACGATACACATCCTATACAAGAATCTGCATAGAGATGGATGTGTCGGGGGCACTCCCATAAGACATAAGCCTGGAATTCAGGGATGAGGAATGGGTACAAAACATTGACTATGAGTATATCCCCTTCAGATGCAGGAGATGTCACGAACATGGACACCTAATCAGAGAATGTCTGATTATTAAAAAACAAGAAGTGCAAAACACCAAACTATAGCAGCATGAGGATGGGTTTATAAAACCAAAGCACAGAAACATAGCTAACAAGAAACAAAGTAAAACCCCAACAGGGAGCAATCCGGAGGCCAGGAATAAAACAGAAGGAAGGGATAAGACCAACAAAGGGGAGGAAGGAGGAAAGGAAAAGACAAAAGCTAAAGAAGCCAGGGAACAAGCAACAAATGAGGATACATATAGCCTAAGAAAGGAGATGGGACAGGGGGGTAGCGCAACTCCTATGGACGGAGAAACCAGAGATGCCCCCACCCCCATGCAGGAGGCAGACGGAGACGCGGAAATGACTCCAAGCGAGGTAGGAATGAAAGATCCTGATCTTAGAGACATTGTGGAAAGGGAAGGGATCGATCTCCCAAACATACTGGAGCAATGGAAAAGGCAGGGCGTAGACAATGTACCAGCGGAGCAACTAGACTGCATCCAATACCTGTTCCTCCTAAGGGAGGAAGCCAAATCCATAGGGATCAAGCGCACACACAGGGAGATAGGACACCTAGGAATCAAAGCAGGCGAAGGACAACTGCAACTCTCACCCAAGTAGACGAGAAGGAGAAAAGGCAGGAAATCAAACAACGTAGCCCTACATGAACTAGGAGCTCTGCTGATAAACTCAGGTAAGATCAAAAGGCTCTTTCCCAACTCCCCCCCCCCATGTTTAAATGAAGATTATAACATGGAATATAAGAGGCCTAAACAACCCACGAAAGCAGAGAATTCTTAG
>SNQJ01S0143586.1:0-14843 GCA_010110895.2 Picea sitchensis
TTACAGGTTGTTTGGCACAGGTTGGTGCATGGTTAATGCACTTGTTTATGGTACAGATTGATATCTGTTGAGGATTGTTTCCTCATCTCAGTTGGTGCTGAGAATGTAAGTTGAGTATTGCATATAGATCTGGTGCTCTTGTAGATTTGTACTCTATTCAGTTGTTGTTGAAAACCCCCCGGATTGAAGTCCATAATAAAAATAAAAATTGTACATACATCTTATGTTGTTTGTGTTCCTTGTGGAGATGATATGTTGATGATATATTGTTGATATATGTTGCTTATATGTATTCACATCTAATTGATTATAAATGAAAGCAATGAGTAATGAGTAAATGTTGAATGTTGAATGTTAACTAAGGAGTTTTGTGCAAGAGGGAAGTTTTGGGAAAAAGATCCCCACACTCATTCACCCCCCCCCTCCCCTCTAAGTGTGGTAGGTGTGTCCAATAGGAACCACATACTAATATTTTTTTTGTCAGGAACACTATGGAACCATCCTATAGAGTCTTCTTTAAGATCTTTTTAGGCTCCTTAAAAAAGAAAATATTGTCGAGTATGCTTGTATTTTCACACTCGTTTCATGGATTTGAAAAGATGTCCACCTGGTATACGTTTACCCCTTTTTCGGGCCAGACGGACTATTTATGAAAAAGGACCTCATCATGGAGGACTCTTTAATCTCTTTTCAAACTTCTTAAAAAATGAAAATATTGTCGAGCGATCTTGTTATCTTTCACGCTTGTTAAAGTAAATTAGAAAGAACATATGTCGAGCGATAGTTTATCTCTTTTTTGGCCTCATCAAACTATTCACGAAAAAGGAATAACCTATCCCTTGTGGTTAGGAGAGTTCTCCTAAGTATCATTTTATACGTTTTCGAACCCTAGAGACTAATTTTATGAAAAAGTTCCTTATGGAGTCTCCTTTATGACCTTTTCAGACTCTCTAAACTTGAAAATGCCATTTATTTTACCTTCCTTGGACTCATTAAACTTTACATCAAAGGACCCACACATGGGACTAAACCCCTCCTTCCTCAAGTTCGTTAATAATATGTTGAGGGACTCATCGCCACATGAGCTATATCGAGCATTTGTTATCCTCCTCCAGCTCATAAAACTAGAAGGAGGTACTCACCAATCATGGTGGGGAATTTTTAGAGGGTTTTTTTGTCTTGTTATCTTCATTATCTGCCAGCTATCACTACTTTGAGTCACCCTTGAATAATGTACTTGTTCTATCATTACATACAACAGTCAGGTCATCTATTCTCTATCATTGACCACCATTCCCATCCTTGCATCATGTTCCACTCATCGGTCCATGACAAGTTATTATGTTATTCACTTGAGTTAATGTTGTCGAGTCAAGCAATTTGTCATGCATACTTGTTCAAGGGAAGTTTCTCTGCGTTGACCACCTGCAGTCCCTTTTTCCCCTCTCCTAGACATCCATGTGTCAGTTCTATTCCATTATTATTTTCACACCATCTATCTTTACATGTTTCTTGTCTATTCATGGCGGATACATCAAGGCCCTCCTTCGATGGATTTCACCCTATTGACTACAGCTCATTATCTAGGCTTAAAATCTAGAAACCCATCAGTACCCTGGGACTTGCATACATCAGTGGAAGGTCTCCTTGCATTTAGACGATGGTTTTATCTCATTGGCTCCTATCAAATGAATCTACAAGTGTTCGATGTCAACTCCTTTATTCACACTTTGTAGATTGTACTAGGTATCTTAGGTCCCATCATCATCATCAGTGGATTCCCTCGCATCTGTTAATGGTATACATTAATGACCAATAATCAAATGGTTTCTACCATGCTCAACTTCAGCTCATTTATTCGCTTGTCATAGATTTATACCATTTGGATTAAGGATGAAGACCTTGGGAAATATCACACTCATGTTAGAAGTTATTCTTTCCCAAGATGCGATGGAGAATATTCACGAGCACTTCACAATTTTCTTAGTTATTGAGTCATCTTACTGATTCGTATGATGTGACATAGATCCACATTTGTACTTGATCATGGCTATGATTTCACTTACGTCTTGCATGGATCCACGGTGTATACTTTTGTGGCAATGATCGAGTCATGATTGGTTCCTGATGGATTCATGGTGTATTATGTTGTGTCCATCATCCCATCACTTGTGTCATGCATGGATCCACGGTGTATTTATGGTGGCTATGCTCTTGTATTTTTTACCCAGCATGGGTATGCCCACCTCGGGAATCTTTTTCTGCAGGATTGACGATGCTCTTCTCCCAGATTATTTTCCCATAGCTCTACGATTTGATTTATAAAATATTTCATCCATCAGACACCTCTTATGAACTCACACTTTAGGGGGAATCTATTATATATTTATTAACCCCTAACCCTTGGGACATCATCTCCTAGAGGTCACATATCCAATTCAACAACTTTCACCACCTTTTCCCTGAGTTTCCAGCCCAATTTCCCTTTGGTCCCTCTTGTCATTCATTAAAGGTGTGACCAAGAGGGTTGGTCACCCTTTCTGGCCTGCCAGGGCGCAACCAGCCGCTCTATCTGTGTGTATAGATCACAATTGATCCTAGAAGCTCCCATTTTTTGGACTTGGTTGCAATGGATGAGATTTCCCACTGATTTCTCTAGTTTTAGCCTTAAGAAGGCTTCGATTATGAGCTCGAGGATCTTATCCCACTAACCATATGGCCTTATCCCTAAAGCCCTATAAGAACCAAGCCATTTCCCATGGGAAAGGGGAAGGAAAGAGCTAGCAAGGTTACTCTGGTGATTTGGTTACAAGATTTGGGCAAGGAGCTTGGAAGAAGGTCATATATTCAGTTTACATCTGTAAGTTGTGCTATTTCTTTTTGATTAATAGAATACATATTCGATTTTTCCCTCTATGTATTTGTTCATCTAATTTTATGCATTCATTGATAGAGAATTGGCATGATTTTGTGTTATGATATAATATCAGATCTAGAAGTATCCTTAGTTTATGTCTCTATTTTTGTCTCAGGTATAGGAAGAACCTAAGAGATCTCAGCTCCTGCAAGGCTCAAAATACCTACAATACTAGCTTCTAGGAACCATATCCATTTTGTGTACGAATCGATGGACCCACTGGGCACAAGAAATATTCTTAGAAGTCTAGCATTGTTTACAGAAAGAAATATGTTCATGGGGATATTCAATTCCTTTATACCTATTTGCTAGTTCAAAGTCAACAATTGGCTAGAATATGACCTTTATTAACTCGGTCACCTGCACCCAGTCCTTTATATTTATGTGGTGTGTGTTCGACCAAGACATAGGTTTCCCTCACACTATAGCATCCATGGACTAGACTTGTCGGTCTTTTGGAACAATATCCTCCATTTTGCTCAAAACCTCTTGCACTTGTCCTATGCCATAAAAATGAGGTGCATCACAGAATTAAGTGCCAATCCAACAAACTGATTTGGTTATTATTGCACATGTACGAGTGGAGACCTCATATAACTTGTTTTTCCATCTTTCCATGGTTTCTTCAGAATCGGTGTCATAGGACTTGACACTTATCCAACTCAACTCTCCATCTGTGGTGGGGTTAATGTAATCCTCCATGCACCTAGTAACCTTATATATATTCTTAATGACTCAACTTCATGCATCCTCATCCACTAGCTCATTGTATCGATCCCCCTCATAAGGTTCTAGAGGTGCGACTATGCGCAGGGTTTCTGTCTCAAAAGACATTTGCCTCTTCTTTAAATTCAACATCATATTGTTTTCAAAGGCCCAATCAATGCCAAGAAATGTAGGATATGGATCACTCGTCCATAATCTCTATGACCTAAAATTTGGCCTTTGTTTTTACTCCTTCTTTATTTATCTCAACTTTCTCTAACCAACCTATAGGATAGATCTTGTACTAGTTTTCCCACCACAACTAGATGGGTGACCAGAAAAATTCTAGTTTACCCATCACCTCCCAAGATTTCTTCGAAATGATATTCACATTGGAACCTAAGTCCAACCTGACTTCATCTATATCATAGCCTCCAACCTCTGTTATCATCTTAAACTCTTTTCCAGTGCACTTTTTCTTACTGACCTGACACACATCTCTTTCTGGTAGAGGGGTTGAGATGATTTCCTCTACTCCTTGTTCTTTCATGCAAGTAGCTGACATCTGGATCAACTTACTTGTAGCCTCTAGATATTTAAGAAAACACAAACAAGAGCATAATAATGTACTGACTTGATCATCGATGTCCACTTTGCTTTCTACGCATGCAAGGCTTTTACGTGTTGTAATTCCTCCATGTGTTGTTCTTCTATTTTCTTTGTTCATGATGTTGCAACTCATCTTGTCTGTGTGATTCTTCGATCAATCTTTGCATCACGTGTTGTATTTCTTCATGCAAGTGATCTTCTTACAATGACCTTTACGTCATGCGCAGGAGTTCCTCCCTGGTGTGAGCCTCTTCAAGTGATCTCTGAGTCACCTTATAAACTTCTTTGAAGACCTGAGCTTCTTCTAGTGACCTTTGTGTCACCCTCTGTACTTCTTCTCAAATCCAAGCCTCCTCAAGTGACCTTTGAGTCACACATTGCAAGTCCTCGCATAATCTTTTTTTCTCCATGGCTCTCTGCACGTTGTGCAGAAATTGTTTTTGTTGGGTAGCATCAAACTTTAGAGGGGGGTGGGATGCCTTCCTTATTGGCCCCTTCTAAGTATGACCTGAGCCTTCACCATGCTTGAAGTCTCTTCTTGTTCTTGCTCCTCCTCAGGTTGCCACCTAGACATCACCTTCCTCTTTCTTCTTCTGATTCTTACGTGGTTTTGCATGCACCATGTTGCACTGCTTCTTTTATTCCCACTTATTCAAAAAGTCGATAACATCCTTAGTGACATACTCGAGACTGTAACAATATGCACACAACATGTGCATCTTTGTACAAAACCTTGAAAAGTGACCAATTTATCCACAATTATAGAAGGTGGGGGGCCTTCCTCTGCCTCCTCCATATCTGTGTACATGTCCGCACCCATATCCAAATCAAAGACCTCCTTGGTATATGCCTCTTTCAACACCACCATGATCACTACCTTGTTTCTCCTCTTGTACCTGGAATGCATCACAAGTATTGTTCTGCATCAGTTGGAGTTAATGGCAATTATTGACATCATTCTTGAAAGATTTATAGAACTTATAGAATAGAGTGTGGGTTGTCATTTGATACTTTTGTAAAGTTGGATAGTGGGGTGGCTCATGGCCCCACTGTCTACATATCTCACACCATTCTTCCAGTCCATATGGAAATGGATGCGACCCGCTTGTCGCCACATAGTTCGGGAGGACAAGGCACTTGTCCCTACGATTCCCCTCAAAGCAACATGTGGTACACCATACATTCTCGCACACGACTTTATCCTTTTCTATATCTTGTAGCTGCATCATCAAATTGGTCAGTTGCGGTTGCACCTTCACCAACCCAATCAATGTCTCTATGCCTCCTAGTGTAGTTTCCAAGCGCATCATGATCTCGACTACCTATGCCTAATTCATCACCTTCTGCTAGGTGAGAAAGACTTGGATATGGGGGAGTAACTCCACAATAAACCACTCTTTGTGTTGCATGTCCTGAATTTGGAACACCGACCTATCTAATAGGATCTTGAACCGTTGGTCATAATCACAAATGATTTCTCCTTCCTTCTGCTTGATCTCTTTTATCTATGTGATACATTGGGATTTTTACTTAGGCCTCTGAAACTCCCTAAGAAAATCCTGCTTGATCTTTGTCAGGTACCTTTCTTTTCTCGTCAACACAATGGATTTATGCTTCACGTACCACGTCAAGGCTCTATCCCTGAAAGTGGTCTCCAACTGCGTGATTTTTGCTGCTCCATCTGTTATTCTCTTTATGAACCAGATTGCTTCGCACATAAACCAGTGTTGTTCTTCATCATCTTTACCAATTCCATGGAACACAAGAACCTCAATTTACTATCACGATTTTTCATTATTGGGTGAGAAATAGTTCCTCCTATCTAATTTCTAGGGGTTGGATTCCTCAACACCAATGCTTCTCTTAGTGAAGTAATGTTGACATAGCCTTATTCTTCACTTGTCTCTTCTCCTTCTTCTTCTTCTCTCTCTCCTACTCGAATCGCTTCACTATATGTTTTTCTTTATTCTTGATTAAGAATGTGTAAGGGGGGTGGTACAAAGGGGGGGTAATTCCATCTTCTTCTGACAATTCCTGTGTTGGGACCCAGAGAATTTCCTACTTGCAGTCATCCAATACCATCTACAATCACCTATATGTCTCCCCCGCCACTAGGGGAGCCTCCATATTCCTCTTCTTATGGAGCACCAACACGTTTCACCCCATCTTCTGATCCTATATGCACAATGCCACTATGTGCACTATCTTCCTCTCCTATTCATGTACTTCCACTATGAGTACTATTCTCCTCTCCTATAAACACACTGCCACTATGTTGTGTGCCACTTTCTCTTCTCTTCGACGCACCACATCTATGTGCACCAATTCTCTTCTTATTAGCATGCCACTTCTCTACACCTAATCTTCCTTTCTTGATTGTGCACTATGACTCTGCACATCCACTACCAATCCTATCGGAGCACCACAAATTTGCAACCTCTCTTATGTTCCTTATCCACATGCCACAACTGTGTTCTCTCTTCCCTTTTAATGTTGTGGAATACTGCAACAACCAAAGGGTTCAAACTTCTTCATATAGGCCCTCACTAACAGTACTACCACTACTAGTATCTTCCTTTCCCCACCCCTTGGTGTGCCTATCCTTGTATGTGCTCCACTCTGGCACAACATCCTCTTCTACACTACTACCTAATGTGGTTTCTTTTCTCTTCATATTGGGCCCGACCCCTCGTCTCGCACCCTTGGCTAACTCTTCTCTACTCTTCTTCTCAACTTTCTTTCTCAGCTCAAATCTTCTTGCATATCTCTGATCTCTTTATATCCTCTTCTCTTCTAGGTCCATTTTGTTCATCACCTCATCTCAACAACTTTTTGGATCCTCCTCAATAGATCCATCTCCTTAATCCTTTTCCCCCATCTTTGCAAAATCCCCCCCCAATGCTAGGAGGTTTACTCAACCATTCTATCGAACTCCATTCGCATCATCCTTCTCTCTATGAACAACATCTTGATCTAGAGTGGGATTTCTTCCAACAGTTTCTTCCTTGGATCTTCTTCAAACCTTCTTTCATCATCGTTGAAAGACTCAGTATAATCCATTGCAAACTCAATAATATATCCCTCCTTTACTCGATCAAGCCATAAATCAATAACCTGAGTCCACTTATTATCTAACTCCTTATAGCTATCAAGAGTGGCTTGATCCCAAACTATTGTCTCCAATGGCCACGCAGTCGAATTGATAACAACTTGTCTTTTCAACCATTCATGCAATAAACAAGGGAATTTATCAAAGAACGACTCATTCATATCATCGTAGATATATTGTCCTTTCCATTGCTCTGCATTCACCCTCAATACTTGAGTCTCTCACACAGAAAACTTATGTTCATTTGCAGCTACCCAGTCTTGAATTTCCTCCTTATATGGATGCCAACTCATTTCTTGCCTTCATCATTCCATACAAGACTTCATGGCCTAGAAACATAACCAATTTTTGGCTCATTTCATTCTTGCACACATCCTTCCTCATGTTGGGGGTTTTAGACCCAGGGTTCATCCATATTTGACTGGCAACAACCCCAAAGCACTGGCATATCAATCCCCGATTGAGGCCAAGCAAGGTATCACCTAAGATGCAAAGAGGATCACAGAGGCAATAAGGTCTTGTGATGGGGATGAAGGCTAAACATACAAAGATCCATATCGACTGATATATGTGCAATTTATATCTGATAACTCATAAGGACTAATAATTAAAACTATGCACACGTATATCCTAGCAATGCATGATAGAAACCAAATAGATCATAATGATAGTATTATTCTTATTCCTTTCATTCCATTCAACACAAATATAAAGTATAATCCAAGAAACCATATTCAGCAACAACATAGTTTCAGGTCTTCTTAATGTAACTTCTCATAAATACAAGATATTGTGTAATGTGCAACCTCATCATCCTAAAAACCTACGAAAGACTCAGGTGTATATGAAAAATCAATATAGTATTACAACAGGCTCAGAGTGAGCTCGATGGGAATGAACATAAGCATTATCCAATTTAGGGGCTAACTCTCTTTCTATTTTAGTTTCTTCCTTTTATAGTTTTGTCTACTTGGGAGGTATGTCTCTGCTTGCTTTGCTACACTCGCTCTACTAATGAACTGCTTGACACACTTCTTTCACCTGCCAACACTCGACGTAGGTTTTCCACGCCAAGGAAATCTTAACTTCCTAGCTAGTTCATCCTCTAGTTGTCCCATGATCCCTTGTGCTACTGGTAGTAATCACTCACGAATATTTCCTAATGATTCCTTTGTTGATTATGGTGGGCATATTCTTGATTTCTGGTGCAACTGAAAAAACTTGAAATGACGCGTGCTTGGTATACTCTAAGCTTGGTGCACAGTTGACAAAAATTGGTCCAGCACGCACTTCTTCTCATTTGTCACTCAAGACTTGGAAAAAAATTAGAATGTGTATGCACAACTTCGATTGTGCATGTGCGATATTAAACCCAAAACTTTGGGTGCCAACACCCATAAGTGAAACTTAGGGAACTATGAAAAATACATTAGAGCTCAAAAAATGGATCCTGGCTACTAGACCTACTAAGGTACCAAAATATAAACTCTCATAAGCAAAGAAAGGAAGAAAAACCCATACGAAAAAAATCCTCCCCAAAAGGGAGAAAAATGCCAATGTTGAAAAAGGGCATTGGAGCTGAAACTAAAGAAGATCCCACAAAGATGCATTGAAAATCAAGAGCATGAGGCTTGCAGACGTTGAAATCTCCAATCAGGAAGTATGACCAAAAGTCTAAAGAAGAGGTCCAAGTAACCTCAAAGAACATGGTTGAGTTATGAAGCAGAAGAGGTTTAGTTGCAGAGGCACAAGAATGGCAAACACCAACAATGATCACATAAGTGCTTCAAAAAATAGGTGTTGGTGAAGAACAAGAACAAAGGATTCAAACAAAAACAAAAACCTTCAACCATCAAAAGAGAAATGAGTCCTATGGATACTGAAAACTCTGAACATGAATTATGAACGAAACTCTAAAGAGGACCAAGTAACCCCAAGTTGTCAATGCCATCAAAGATCCATGTAGAAATCCAAATTTCAAACTTTTCAAGAAAAGAGATCGATCCTCTGAAATGAGTCCCGACTCAGAAATATCGATGAGGTACTCATGTGCAATCGACAAAAACATCATAAAATAAGTGTCCTTATGGATGCCAATCCATCTCACCAGAGTGCATGGGTCACTAGCCACTGCAACCATTGAGTCAAAATAGGAATCAGTGCTTGATACGAGGGTCACTCTTAAAAAGTGGTTGATGTCGAACAAAATGATGAAGCATGAAGAATCACCCAAGGAAGCATTACACACCATCCCCCACAATGTTGAACTACATGGTCGTAGATGATGGCAATGGATGTCACAAATGATGGCAAAGTATGGAGGTGTGAGTTGAATGTGACATCATTGATGTTGAAAAACCATGCAAAAAAAACACTCCAAAGTGGCTAGCTCCAAGTCCTACAAAACATGGTTGGTTGTGGAGATAAATCCCTGGTTTCACTCTAAGAATATTTGCATGAGTGGCCCAAAATCCACTACTCAAGGTTGAATCCACTACTCAAGGTTGAAAAAGAGAGGTACCAAAAAATAAAGGCCATCATGGACAATAATCCCCGATATGGGTCCCAACAAACAAGGCCATGTTAGGTACCCATGTACAAGTGAGGAATCAATTCTTTTAATTTATCCAACTTCTAATCAATTCTCAAATATTTCATACAACCAATGGTTGGAAAGAGAGTGGAATTCTCTTCTCAACACCTCAAACAAGAAGTGAAATGGAGGCTTCATTGAAGAGTTATGGAAAACATACTACCTATAACCTCCAACATACAATAAAGTGTAAAACAATTATGCAATGAACCTAAAAAAAAACACGAACTCCTTCTCATAAAAATGAGAATTTGTTTGATTTAAAAAACACAATAGAAATTGGATTTAAACTCAGGCTCCTCCTTTGATTTCATCTAGACTATAATAATCTATCTATATAATAAATATCAATAATCTATATCTATTATGATAAATAAAAATCTATATGATATATTGGATTATGATACATAGATTATTCTATATATGTCAGATCATATTTACATTGATTTACATTATATCTGCATGTATTTATATATCAATGCCAACTTTAACAATATGATCTAGAGTAGCATATAGATTATATTTGGAATTTACATGAATCTATATGTTAGATTAAATTTAGCATGAGCTAGGAATAACAATTTAAGCATATGATAGATATGGAGTTAAGTAATCCATAGTGTGTATAATCCAAATCTATCTATTGACTTATCATGTGAATGCAAGTGATTTTTGAATTAGGGTTTTTTTTTAGGGTTTCATTATGTTCATATATTTTTGAAAGTAATAACTAACTATAAAAACAATAAAAATCAAAGTAAAATATTTTGAATAATTATTACAAGTTACAATAATATTCCAAAATAATTATTAGGATGAATATTAAATCTACATCAATATCAAACTTGTGTTAGAGGGCCGGCCTTCTCTTAGTTACTAATCTCCTTAGAGACTTCAAATTTAGCACGAGATATTGCATATTTATTATGTATCATATAAATATATAAGATTGTTATTTAATGAGTCTAATATTACAAAAGTAGAGAGGTTTTGGACATCCATCCATTTTCATTTTTTTTTTGGGATTGAGTATATTATTAAGATAATAGTTCAATATGAAGAGGATGAAAGCCTTTTGAAGATATATAATTATTCTTTAATCTCTTCAAGATATATAATTAAGATTTAATCGGTTATAAAAATGAAGAATGTTTCAAAATTCAAGAGGTTTGGGTTTGTACTATTGATATGTTCCAATCATGGAAACTAAAAGAAAATGAAATATCAATCATTGAATATCTGTATTGATTTCATTGATTTCAATAATGATATAACACAAAACAATAGGACGTATTTATTTCAATCATTACACAAAATAATAGGTGATGATATTTAAAAAAGGATTTAGAGAAATAAGGGAGTCGAAATGATTTGCAATGATATAACACAAAACAATATGGTGCATTTATTTTAGAGATGGTACAATGAAAAATGATTTAAAGCAATTATTTGCTATGATTTCAATAATACATAATGCAAAACAATGCAATGCATTAATTTTAGTGATGACACAATGATAAATGATTTGGAGCAATTAGTTGCATTGATTTCAATGATGACATAATGCAAAACTAAATGCATTGATTTAAGTGACGATACAATGAAAAATGATTGAGAATAACATAATATAATACAATATGGTGCATTGATTTTAGTGATAATGATATAACATAAAACAATAGGGTGTATTGATTTATGTGATAATGGCATAGCACACCACAATAGAGCATATTGATTTCAGTGATATTACAAAAATGATTTAGAAAAATAAGGAAGTTGAAATGATTTCAACAATGATATAACACAAAACAATAGGGTGCATTTATTTTAGAGACGGTACAATGAAAAATGATTTAGAGAAATTAGTTGCTATGATTTCACTAATGACATAATGCAAAACAATGAAATGCATTGATTTTACTGATGACACAATGATAAATGATTTAGAGAAATTAGTTACATTGATTTCAATAACGACATAATGCAAAACATTATGCATTGATTTAAGTGACAATACAATGAAAAATGATTTAGCATAATCAAGTAGTTGTATTCATTTTTACAATAATATAACTTAAAACAATAGGGTGCATCGATTTCAATGATAATGATATCACATTAAACAATAAGGTGCATTGATTTCAGTGGTAATACTATGAAAAATGAAGAAAATTAATCCTATATATTGATTTTAGCTATGAGATAGTGCAAATTATTAAGTGAAATGAATTTAAAAATAACGCAATCAAAACCAATTTCAAAATAGATGTTATAAGTTGAAGTCTTATACTTTGTTTGGTTAGGTGTGATTGTGCATTGATTTAAGTGGTAATACTATGAAAATGAAGAAAATTAACCCTATATATTGATTCGAACTATGATATAGTGCAAATTATTAAGTGAAATGAATTTAAAAATAACGCAATCAAAACCTATTTCAAAATAGATATTATAAGTTGAATTCTTATACTGTGTTTGGTTAGGTGTGATTTATCTATTAGTATTTTCACATTAAAACCATTAGAATATTAGAATAAATAAAATGTGAAAAACTCGGGAGGTCTAAATTTCCTCAAGGACTCACTTTTAGTGCAATATCTCGAGTTAAAGATGGGAAAGTGTGTCCGTGTGTGTAAGAGAAGATCAGAAAAAGACAGGATGAGATCAATTACTATGTAATATATCAATTAGTCAATATCTTCTTCGTATCACTTCTTAATGATATGATGTAGTATATATGTTATTCAATATCTTAACCATTCCATTTTGTTATTATTCGGATTCATAAAAATTGTTACTTTGTTATTATTCAGATTCATAAAAATTGTTACTTTGTTATTATTCGAATTCATAAAAATTGATTCATAATGATGTAAATTTAAAAGTATCAAGTTCATCTTAAACATATACATATAGATAAATATTATCATCTAAAAATTTCACGTTCCTGCCCTGCGACTGGAACTAGTGTAGATCCATCTTAACTTCTGATCTATCATGCGCCGAGAGGGATCAAATCCCTCATGGTGCAAACCTTTCCTCAATTTTTCACTCTAAAAGGAATTTTGTACCTCCATGGATTTGATCCCTCTTGGCGCATGAGTGATCTGCAGTTAAGATGGATCTACACTTAATAATAAGAGTTTATTTGTGATTCCATCTAGACTCTAAATTTTGTGTACACTATCACAACTACAATAATTCATCACAACTATAATAATGCATTGGATATGGGTGTGTGAGAACCAATAGCTTAGACAAAAATTCAACATTGAAACTACTAAGAAAATATACTTATTAGGCACGTGTGTATAGTGATTTTGCTATGTGAATACTGCAACAATTTGTCATTTATGATTATTATTAATTAACTCTCCAAACTAACCATACTCTAGAAGTGGAGTGTATAGAGCCACCAAAATGGAGTGTATAGAGCCACCAAAAACATATTTCAATAAATGGATCCTATTTAATATAATATAATAATTTTAAATTCAATTTTCAAATAATTTTTTTTAATCTACAATTTTAAATATATAGAAAACTTTCATTTTTTAGGATTTTTTTTCATTCTCATCCTTAATTAATTGTTCCATTAAGTCTCTAATTTTTTTAAAAATTAAAGTTTATATTACTCACAAATATAAACAAGGTTGCGTGGCAGTGTAGTCCCTACCAACGAGGTTACAAAGTAAATTGTGGAAAATGGGGTTGAATTGTAAATGACGGAAGTGTTTGGTGCAAAATGTATATCACGGAAATGTTGTGTGAAATATGTATATCACAGAACATGGGGCATAAAATTTCGTTAGCGCTAAGGCACAACCCCGCGGAGCAAGGTAAATTGTGGAAAATGGGGTCGAATTGTAAATGACAGAAGTGTTCGGTGCAAAATGTATATCACATAAATGTTATGCGCAACTTGTATATCACAGAACATGGGGCATAAAATTTCATTAGCGCTAAGCTGTGACCCCACGGAGAGATAGGAAACTGCAACGAAGATGTGGCAAGCAGCATGAAGCACAGGTGGTATCCATGTGTTGTAGGAAAATCTCCCTGCGGACAGGTAGATCACCTCTAGAGCTTGACCTTGACCCTAGACAGAAAATGCTTAACATGGACACTGACTTCCTTTCAAATTCATCTAAACTAACACATGAGAAGGAAGGATGACAGAAGTACCTTTTTATCGACGTTTGTCCCTGCACGCTCTAAGTTGCGCTCCAATCCTTTGCTCCTCGCTGAGTTCTGCGGATAAGACAAGATACAACCTCTTCCTACTCTATTGATGTTATCTTGAAAATAGATCTATCAATTAATGATAAGTTCATGTGGAATTTGACACAAACTAGAAAGAAACAGGCCAAGCGTGTCATATTGATAAGAATAACGATAGCAGTACTTACAATCGTAGATGCGAATGCGACAGCTTTGTCAAGTCCCCTTCCTCTAACCCTTGCCTGAAAGCTCTATGACCTGGATGACAGCAGCTTCACTGATCACTCTCCTTTGGCTAATTGTGAGTTTCCTCCAAGATCATAAGTTTCATAACTTCAATTCTTCCCCCCAATCAGCTCCAGCACCACTTATGAGATCATAAGTTTGGTATCATTCTCCATTTTTCAGTCTCACTTATGATATCATAAGTTTGACATTCTCTATTTTGCAATCCTCTTTCACCATTAGAAATCTTGTTTATATAGCCTTGGAGAGGCTTTAACCACTTGAGATATCCTTGGGGAAGTTGAGGATTTGCCTCCTTCAGTTGAGGATCTACCCTAGGATCATGGCTGGACTAAGGATTCGAGCTCGAATGCTTTCCAAGAATGAAAAGATGCTTCCCCCATTCATCTCAACAGCTTAACAAATTCCCAGAATAGGTAGCGCTCCCTCAAAAGGGCCATCAG
>SNQJ01S0143586.1:16627-38631 GCA_010110895.2 Picea sitchensis
GATGACAGAAGTACCTTTTTATCGACATTTGTCCCTGCACGCTCCGAGTTGTGCTCCAATCCTTTGCTCCTCGCTGAGTTCTGTGGACAAGACAAGATATAACCGCTTCCTACTCTATTGATGTTAGCTTGAAAACAGATCTATCAACTAATGATAAGTTCATGTGGCATTAGACACAAACCAGAAAGAAACGGGCCAAGCGTGTCATATTGATAAGAATAACGACAGCAGTACTTACAATCGTAGATGCGAATGCGACAGCTTCGTCAAGTCCCCTTCGTCTAACCCTTGCCTGAAAGCTCCATGACCTAGATGACAGCAGCTTCACTGATCACTCTCCTTTGGCTAATTGTGAGTTTCCTCCAAGATCATAAGTTTCATAACTTCAATTCTTCCCCCCAATCAGCTCCAGCACCACTTATGAGATCATAAGTTTGGTATCATTCTCCATTTTTCAGTCTCACTTATGAGATCATAAGTTTGACATTCTCTATTTTGCAGTCCTCTTTCACCATTAGAAAGCTTGTTTATATAGCCTTGGAGAGGCTTTAACCACTTGAGATATCCTTGGGGAAGTTGAGGATTTGCCTCCTTCAGTTGAGGATTTTCCCTAGGATCATGGCTGGACTAAGGATTCGAGCTCAACTACTTTCCAAGAATGAAAAGATGCTTCCCCCATTCATCTCAATAGCTTAACAAATTCCCAGAATAGGTAGCGCTCCCTCAAAAGGGCCATCAGAGCGTTGTAGCGCTCCCTAGTAAGCTTTAGGGGGCACCAGCACTCTCAAAATCTATAGCGCTCCCTCAAAAGGGCCAAGGGAGTGTTATAACACTCCCTGACAGTGTAAGGGGGAGTGTCAGCGCTTCAAGATAGTGTAAGGGGGAGCGCTCCTCTCCAAAAACTCAGTTTTGAGGTGCTTTCAAATGGAAAAAGGTTTGCAAGCCTGTTGACTCATTTCTCCTCTTCCAAATTAGATGTTTGAGGTGTTTCAAGTGTCTTTCTCATGTCGTTATAGGCACTACATAGGCATCATGGCAACATGCTTTGCTTGACACTTGCGACACTTGTGAGCAACATGCGACACTTGCGAATTTGTGAGCAAAATGCGACACTTGCGACACTTGTAATGACGACACTTGCGACACTATCAAAGTGAGTAATTTTGATGTGTAACACCATGCAGTAAATGATGCTTGGCATGTAGAGCACCATTTATTTTTTGAAAGTATATAACAAAATACAATTTGTTCATAGAAGTATATAACAAAATACAATTTTTTCATTGTGGAAGAAAAAAATTGGAAATTTATCCATGTAGTAAATGATGCTTGGCATGTAGAGCATGATTTATTTTTTGAAAGTATATAACAAAATACAAATTTTTTCATAGTGGAAGGAAAAATTTGGAAATTTAAATGCATTTGTCATATAGACTCGTGAAAGATAAAAATGTATGAAGACATAAATTTAAAAGGATATAAGAAAACAGTTTTATTTGAAATATGTCAAAAAATGCAGTTTGTTACATGCTATTGGAAATTTTGAAATATATAAAAAAATAAAAGTATGTTACATATTAATGGAAATTTCAATGTGTTTGTCATGTAGACTAGGATTGGGGCTCTCGCAGACCATTAGAGAAATATGTACAAGAAACAGGACTGTAGAAAGAAGATAGAGTGCAATACCTGCAAAAAAAATAAATTGAAAGGTATAAGTGTTTTCCTACACATTTCTATTTAAAAAAGTGGAATAATTGGGTTGATAAACAAAACAGGATGCGATCAGTAGACTTACAGTGATGGTACATATGAGCCTTTTGAATATTTTCTTGCGGCTGTTGTTTCATTGATGTCATCGATGACTACTGGAATCCTAGCAACTACCTGTTGCCTTTCGTCGATGACCTGCTTCAATTCCCTTTTGAGCCATTCTTCAATGTAGCTTATCATTGGGGCGACGTTGATATCATTCCGGATTTTTATGTTGAAAATATCTCTTTCTAATTCCCGGAAGTCGATAGAAAGATTACATAGATCCTGATGAATTTCCTCATTATGTACTGAATAGTTGACTAGCCAGTCGTCGACGTGAGCTTGATCATATTCAAGGATGTTGTAAAACTTTTCTAGAGACAATGCCTTAAACATATCAAACTATTTATTGAACTCTTTCCTAGTTAAGGGCAAGGATTTTGTGATTAAGTCAGGGTCTTGGAAGTCATTGGTCTTTCCAGCTAAGTTTATCCTTGACAGCCTTGTGAATAATTTATCTTTTTTTTATATGGCTTGTTCACATGACTAAACAATGAGATGCAGGTTCTTCACTTTTTCTTTCCAGCATGCATTTAATTAACCTATCCAGGTTTTGGATGGAAGATCTTCTTGTCTTCTTTTTGTTTCTGTTGTATTGTTGACAATGGTGCCAAAAGGAAGGACCGTGTTTAGATAGAAATTTTCTTCATCTTTTAACTTTTCCTGCAAATGTTCGAGCAAACTATGTTCCCTGGTTCCAAGGGAAGTGATGGTTTGTGATGTTTTCCATGCCTCGGTAACAAGTTCCATTCTTTTATTGATATTATTCTCCACATATCCTCTACAGGATGCGAGGAGGCTGGAGGATTCTTTTAAGTTGTCTATAGGGGTGGCAGGCATGGCTATTCCCAAAGGATTGACAAGCAATGGCATAGGAATAAAATCCTCTTCCAATTCCTTGACGTGGTCCTTCAGTCTGGCATTCTCAACCTCGATGCCTCCAATGGAATCATGAAGTGCATCTCCATTCGCCTTGTGAAGTTGACAAATTTGGGATGACTGCATGTTGGCAAGGTCAACCTCTGAACGAGATTTTCCATTATTATTGTTTACATCTTTTTTCTCAATTATCAATTTTTTGGACTGGATGTCAAAAACAACGCTCTGGAACATGAAGGATTCATCTTCGTCAAAATTTTTGGTATCAGATATTTCCATTGGATGACTATGCTAGATGGAATCTCCGGGCTGATCAAGATAGCGGAGCATGCTATCCAGATCAGTGTCAAGCTCCATGTTCTCACTCTGAATTTTCGGCTCTTCCGCCTATCCCACATTTTTTTTCTCTTCTTGTCTACTAGAAGCTTGTGAGAACTATCAATTTTAGAGTGAGGATGGTTGTTATCTCCTTTTCCGTTTGAAGAACTCTGAGTTGCTTTCTTGTTGTGGTGGGTTGTTGGAGCGATGCTCTGGGATGTCATACTTTTTGGAGTGTTATTCATCGATTGAACACTCTTGTCACCGGGGCCTTTCCCCTATTGTCTGTACAATTTAGTGCAGATTTGCATTGTGTCTAGGTCGCCGACATCAGAAGCAGGAGCGTTGTTGCCAATGTACCTGTTTTCGGGTAGGTGTTTTTTGAAAAAATAATTACCGAGGCCAAGTGTTTGTAAATGTTGTTGAAAAATATTATCGGGTTTGAACCCTCTTATTCTTTCAGCATATCTCAAGTTGAAGATGCTAGAATGCACTGCGAATTCATCAATTTTGTTGACGTTTTTCAACACGAACTCCCCTACTTTCCAAGGAAGAGAAATGAACTATTTTTTTCTCTTCTTTTGCAATAGATGCAACCAGTGGTTGTATTATCGTGCTACTTCTACAATAAACATTATGTCCATAATGTGACATGGAAGGAGAGTAGGTTTTTCTATGGAACCAAAAAATCTTATCATAATGTAATTATTCAAATGTTCAAGTGTCCCCTTCCTATCCAAAAAACTGGTTGCCTATTTAGATATGCGGGGAGCATCTTATCCTAACAAAAAAAAAAAAAAAACAGACACGAAGCCATTAAAAACCTCATAAAAATAGTGGGAAGCCTTGTGCTTCCACAAGGCCTGGTACCAGAATGTTACTGGGTCGAATTCCCAATTGACATTCTTGTACAGAGACAGTTGCGGAAACTGACAGCAATGCGCTATCGCAAAAACTAAGTAGGACGATATATAAAATTTCTTTTCCCTTTTGAAGCTTGACAATTGGGAACATATTTCATGGGAAATTAACTTGCCCCAATAAAAAATGGCTTGTTTGTTGACTGTGAAATACAAAACATAAAGATCCATCCGGGAAACAGTTGTTGTGGACTCATGTCCCGTTATTCTTGTAAACAGCTAGGCAATTTCATGGAATGGATTTCTAAATGAACTAACCTGTAAGCTTGTGATATCTTTAGGAACTAGAATCAGGTCTTCCAATAAATGGGGTAAGAGGTCCAACCCATTATTATGATTTGCTAGGAACTGTTTGCAATCTTCTCCTCTGAATGTCAATGTTGGCTCTGAAAATCTTAACATCTAGAGGAAGACCTAAGGTGACAAAGAAATGGAAGAGTGGTCCCGCAGTGTAATCATTCTTTTTTCTGAAATAAATTTACCGGCGCACCAAGAGACCAGTTCCTTACAATCAAAAACCTTAGGGACACAGCTTGCACGAGCAATCCCAGAGGTCCAAATTACTTGGTTCTCTTTGGTAGAGGTTGAGTAATAAGAATATGCCCTGGACCATTGTAATTTATGGTCCTTGCGCCTGAAGATGTTCACTGTATCTCCACAGAACTATTGTCAATATGATGCCATAGGTTTATGAGAATGTTGGTTTGCTCCAGACGATGGTTAAAATGAACACTTAGAGCCGATAATGTAACTCTCCACTAAATATTGGTTAAATTCTTATGAATGGGAAAGCTCCTTGAGCCTTTCGCTGATTAATGACAATCTATATGGGTGGTGCATGATGAACTCTTAGCAGTAAAGCTTACTTATTACATATTTATAAATGTGAAGGTGGCGGGTACGGCGAAGAGAAATTAAGGATTGGAGGTTTCATGAATGTCTCAAGGCGACGACATGTGAACGACATTTCATGATTTTGAAATCAACACTTAGAAGGGATAATATAACCCCCCACAAATATTGGTTTAATGTACATTAATAGGAGATCTCATCGAACCTTTCGCTCATCAATGACAATCTATACGGTTCATGCATGATGAGTTGTTAGAATTAAATGTCAGTAATTGCATATTTAGAAACAAGAGATATATATATATATATATATATATATATACAAACAAAAACAAATTCTTTTATTATAGACAAGTGCGAAGGTCATGGAGACGGGGGAGAGAAAGGAATGAATGGCAAGGTTTGAAAATCGGTCAGATGGGATTCAAAAAAGGGTTACGGGGATACTCAAGAGACGCCAGTGTTCCACGGTCAAATTTGATGTATCAGAATTTTTTATTGCAAAACGTGTAAAACAGAAGAGAGCATGATGGGGCAGTTCAGCAACCGATTTGTATATTTGTGGAATTCGGGGAAATTGGCTAAGTATGGAATAGGGAAACGGTCAAGCAGACTCATTCTCAGAAGCTAGGATTGAAGTTTTCATGAACGGAGCAACCCGACAACGCGCAAATGACATTCCATGATGTTTGAAATTAACGCTTGCTAATTCCATGCCTAGAATTAAGATCTTATATATAATTGGTAATTGATAATTGCAAAAGGGTGCAGGCATAGGAAACAACAATTAGGAACTGAATATTTATTGAACTTTCCAAACCAACGATCCGCGAAAGAAATTCGAAGAAATGGTGAAGTATGGAAAGCGGACAGACAGGCTTCAAAATGGGGTGACAATAGTTCCACAAAAGACGTGAGGACTCGAGTTAACTTGTATTTCTTGAAAGTTTTCAGTGCAAAATGTATACCACAGAAGAGGGCATGATAGGTATACCATAATATGGAAGAGGGTATGATCTGAGTCTGGTTGTAAAATTGTATATCGTGGAATTGACGGTATTGTTCGCAAGTCATGGAACAATAGAAGTCCAATCTAGAGCCCACCTACCGGGAATCCATGGTCGGAGAAGTGTCTTGGTATGGAATGGGGAAGCGGCCAGTCGATGTCATGATATAAGAGCATGAGTGCAAGCGTGAACCCACAAGTCTACCCACGCACGCAACCAGACATTTTCAAAAAAATGAATAAGTGACGAGAAAGATAAAGTTGAGGGAAAAGAGAAACAGATATTTGGCTAAGTATAGAAGACGAAAAAGAAGGGTCAATATATTCACATCTGTAACATATATCCCATTTTCCTGCCAAGATATATACTTGGAAAGAAGTGCGAAGGTGGCGGGCATAAAAAACAACAACTAGGAATATGATCCATGAGTTTACTTGGTTCTTGGTTGTATGCTTTGTCTGTCAATTTGTATATCACAGAACTCCGAGTCATTTTTTTAGCCAGCCAACCCACAAGTCTGGTTGTCAAATTGTATAGTGTGGAACTATGGGTGTTGTTTGTAGGACACAGATCTATAGAGGAAATGCTTCCCTTTAATATAGCTTATGTGACGCAAATGTGGTATGACTCGTTTTAGTAATTTTCCATCCGTAAACAATGGGAATCTTGAGCCCACTAGCCTTGGAGCCCATGTGTCAATTTGTATATCGCTAAGCTCCAAATGTTGTTTGGAGGTCATGGAAAAATAGAAGTGCAATGTTGAGCCAGCCAGCATGCAAGTCCTCCTGTCAATTTGTATATCGCAGAACTTTGGGTGCTACTTGTAGGGTACGGAACAATAGAGGGCCAATTTAGAGAAAGGGGAAGTGCTCGGTGGAAACGCGTGAATCCGTCAAGCCGTGCAACAAGGAATTTTCAGAAAAAAATGATTCAGTAACCAGGAAGAGAAACTACAGGGGATAAAAGAGTGGGAAAATAGAAAGGCGGAGGGGAGTTTTCGCAAGTGCGAATTGGTTTCAAAGAAGCTCCATTGTTGCAAAACCATCATTTTCTACTAATTGTTAGCAAATACTTTGTTGAAGATTAGATTTTATTGCAACCTGTGGGTGTAAGTATGTTCTTGATACATTCTTCCATGACTGTAACATATTAACTTAAGTATTAAACTTCATTTTCTACTAGTTTCCAGCAAATGCTTTGTTGAAGATTAGATTTTATTGGAACGTGTGGGTGTAAGTGTGTTCTTGATACATTGTTCGATGACTGTAACATATTAACTTAAGTATTAAAATTCTTGCACTATGGGTTGTTATCATTAAAACTTAATAACTGCATGTCTAGAAACAAGAATGGTGATTTTGCTACAACATTGTACTTTGGTATTGCCATGTTCTATCTGCATTACGAATAGAATTGAACGTTGGCTTGAAACTATGTGTAATCTATTTTTTGTTTGCATAAAATATTGGTGGATTGACACAGTACATTGTCATATAATTGTTAGATTTTCCATCTTAGAACAAATAACCTAAGTAAACACATTATCGAAGAACTACAAGACCACTGAACCATGCCAATGAGAAGAGGTGTTAAATCCAGAAAAGAAGCAACAACGAAGACTCCAAGGTAAATTTTTTAATAGCAAATCCATTTAAAAAAAAGAGAAAAACACCAAGTATTGTACATCTATCCTTAGAAATTGGACCCAGTTCTTTGGGCCAAAACATTGAATGTATCTTCCACAAACACAGGCACGGGATCCGCAGTATGTAGGATCCTTCCATTTTTCTCCTTGATGAATCATCCTGTGGTAAAATTGATAGTTTTCATAAACTTCCCATGTGGAAGAATATGAAAAACGTTGCAGGGAAAATGGAATAGCCCTTAACTGAAAGTTAGGACACAACTAGAAACCACCTCTGCACAGTCAAAAAAACTTCAGGGACACAGGTTTCACGTGCAATTTTAGAGGCCCAAATTAGTCCATTCTGGGTGCAAGGAGATGACTAGTAGAAATATGCCTTGCACTAGTGAGAGTTCTGGACCTGATTCCCGAATATGTTAATTGTATATCCAGAGAACATGACATTAGTTCCGCAAGTGAATAATTTTTTGGCTTGAAACATATCTATGGGAGCATCAACATATCATTTTTTTACAGTTAAACTCTTCATCTCAGAACGGACTAATTTGGACCTATGGAATTCCTACATTCTAGCTACAAAGTGGCTATTGCATTCAACGTTAGTTTATTTTCTGAAAATCCTTTTGGTGTTGTCAGGACCACCATCATTGAGCCGACAATTTTCGCCCGTTATGGTTGATTTAAATTTGGGCTTAGGAGTGGGAATAGTCACTGCATTGCCATCATCCATTGTCGTATCATTGCCCATCAGATCATATTCTTCTGGCTCAGAATCCATGACATCAACCTCTGCGTCGTCCATCAATGCAACTGGGCAGTTTCTCTGAGCAGACAGGGTTTCATTGGAATTCTTTGGCTTGAAATATATCTCTCATTGTACCAAGGAACCATCTCCTTTTTTGCTCCTGGGCGGAGGGAGATGAGTAGTAAGAATATGCCCTGGAATAGTGGAACCTCTGGCCATTATGCCTGAATTTGTTTACTGTATCTGGATAGAACTACTGCCACAAGTTAACAAGAATTTCTGTTTTCTCCAGATGATGTTTGAAATGAAAATTGGGGAGGGATAATATAACCCTCCGCAAATTATGGTTTAATGCGTATCAATGGAATATCTCCTCGAGCCTTTCGCTGATCAATGACAATCTCTAGGGTTCGTGTGGAATGATTTGTTACCATTAAAGCTCACTAATTGCATATTTAGAAAAAAGTGTGAAGGTCGCAGTGACGACGAAGAGAGATTAATAATTAGAGATTTCTTAAAGGTGCCAACCCGCCGGCGCACAAAAACAGATTGCATAATGTTTGAAATGAATACTTGGAAAGGATAACACTCTTCTCCGTAAATCTTGGTTTAACTTGTAGTAATGACAAATCTTCTCCGACCTTCTAGACATTAATGACAATCTCAATGGTTCCTGCAGGATGAACTACTAGCATTAAAGCTTAATTATTGCATATCTGGAAATAAGTACGAAGGTAGCGGTGATGGTGAATTGCAAAGAAGCATTGTACATTTCGTGCACCCACCAACCTATGAAACAGATTCCAAGAAATGCCCAAGTATGGAAAGCGGTCGGGCGGGTTATAAAAAAAAAAGGGTAGAAGATATACCCAGAAGACGTGAAGGGTCGATGGTCATATTGCATCTCAGTGACAGATATTGGTTGTCAATTTGTATGTCATGGAATTTCGGGTGTTGTTTGTGTGTAGGGGAATAGTGAAAGCGCAATGTCGAGAAGGCAATTTGTATATTGTTGAACTTCGGGTTCTATATATAAAAGAATGAGAAATTAGGGAAAACGACCAATTAAATAGAAAGTGAAAGCATACAAGATGAAGGGGAATATGTTTGCTAATTTGTAAATCGTGGAAGTTTGGGTGCTAGTTGCAGGGAGCGGAACACTGGAAACGCAATGTTAAACCCACCTATATAGGAACCCGCGATTCAAAAATTTTGTTCAATATGAAACGGGGAAGTGATCAGTCGGGCTGGTGATATAAAAGTAACAATGGAAATATGAAGACGTGAATCCGCCAAATCCCGCAACTAGACATATTTCGAAAAATGAGTAAGTAAAGAAAGGGAAAGCAGAGAGAAAAGAGAAAGCGGATGGAAATTTTCGGAAGCAGGAATTGGTCTTAACAGTAACTATGGAGTGCATTAAACAAGTTAATAGGTTCTTTAATCAAGGAATAGATACAATGAGCGATGTTTATAGTTTCCAGGATCTGTTTGTATAAGAGAAGCATAAAAAAGTTACAAGAAAATCATTTTTTGGATATTTAAGTAAATTTTATGTACTGTTAGCTTCACCGCAAGTATAACAACGACAAATTTGAATTTTAATGTCCTCTCATTCATATGATTGTTCCATTAGACTTTGCATAGTATATATTCTTTTATTTCAATTTGTTTGCTAATTTGTGGGTCGCAGAAGTCAGGGTGTTGTTTGCAGGGGGCAGAACAATGGAAACGCAATATTGAACCCGCCTATCCAGTAACTCGCCTATTCAAAAAATCGCGAGCCAAAAATTTTGTGCAATATGAAATGGTGAATCCATTGGTCAAGTTGGTGATATAAAAGTAAGTGAAATCTAAAGACGTGAATCCGCCAACTTCTGCACCTAGAAATTTTCTAAAAAAAAGAGTAATACACAATAAATATGGACTATAAAGTATGAACATGAGATTTTATAGAGCATGTAAGGATCCTGCATTCCATACTTAGCCACTTTTTGGATCATGGGTTCTCAGGTTGGCGGGCTCAAAATTGGGCCTCTATTGTTACATGGCCTACAAATAGCACCCAGAATTTCGCGATATACAAATTGACAAGCGGACCTGTGGGCTAGTTGGGTCAACATTGCACTCCTATTGTTTTGTGTCATACAAACAACACTCAGAGTTCCATGATATACAAATTGACAGACGAACTCTAGGGTTGGCGGCCTCAAGATTGCGATTGTTTATGGATGGTAATCCCTATCAACTATTTAACATTATCTAAAAACATTATTTTCAATACTAAATTATTAATATTAAATATTGATATTGTACAATTTAATTAGACAAAAAGGTTTGTACAATATGAAACGGGGAAGCGGTCGGTCGGGCTGGTGATATAAAAGTAAGTGAAATCTGAAGACGTGAATCTGCCAACTTCCGCACCAAGAAATTTTCTGAAAAAATGAGTAATACATAATATGTACTTTTAGAAATTACGGACACAAGATTTTATAGAGAATGTACTGATCCCTCATTCCATACATAGCCACTTTTTGGATCGCAGGTTCTCAGGCTGGCCGGCTCAAAATTGGGCCTATATTGTTCTGTTTCCTACAAATAGCACCCAAAAGTTCCGTGATATACAAATTGACAGGCGGACTTGCGGGTTAGCTGGCTCAACATTTCATTTCTATTGTTCCATGTCCTTCAAACAGCACTCGAAGTTCCGCCATATACAAATTGACAGATGGACTCCAGGGCTGGCAGGCTCAAGATTGCGATTGTTTACGGATGGTGATCCCTATCAACTATCTAACACTACCTAAAAACATTATTTTCAATACTAAAGTATTAATATTAATTATTGATATTGTACAATTTAATTACATAAAATTATTAAAGGATGTTAAATATCTTATCTAAAAGAAAACCCCCTGTATTCGAAAACTTGCGTTCCAAAATTTTTGTATAATATGAAATGGGGAAGAGGTCTATTGGGATGGTGATATAAAAGTGGGTGGAAATCTAAACACGTGTATCCATCAAGTTCCGCACCTAGAAATTTTCCCAAGAAATGAGTAATACATACTAAATATGTACTTTTATAAAGTATGGGCATGAGATTTTATAGAGCATGTACGGATCCCTCATTCCATAATTAGCCACTTTTTGGATCATGGGTTCTCATGCTGGTGGGATCAAAATTGGGCCTCTATTGTTTTGTGCCCTACAAATAGAACCCAAAGTTCTGTGATATACAAATTGACAAGTGGACTTGCAGGCTATTTGAATTTTAAGGGCCTCGTGTTGATATGATAGAACAATTGGACTTGGGCCAATTTATATTCATTTATTACAATATGAAATGGGGAAGCGGTTTGTCAGGCTGGTGATATAAAAGCAAGTGACATCTGAAGACGTGAATCCTCCAACTTCCACACCTAGAAATTTTTCGAAAAACAAGTAATACATACTAAGTATGTACTCTCATAAAGTATGGACATGAGATTTTTATAGACCATGTATGGATCCCACATTCCATACTTGGCCACTTTTTGGATCGCATGTTCTCGGTTTGGAGGGCTCAAAATTGGGCCTATATTTCTCTGTATCCTACAAATACAAATTGATAGGCGAACTTGCGGACAAGCTGGCTCAACATTGCACTTCTATTGTTCCGTGTCTTCCAAAAAATAGTCGGAGGAAACAAGTAATACATACTAAATATGTACTTTTATAAACTGTGGACATGCGATTTTATAGAGCATGTACGGATCCCTCATTCCATACTTAGCCACTTTTTGGATCACGGCTTCTCGGGCTGGCGGGCTCAAAATTAGGCCTCTATTGTTCTATTCCCTACAAACAACACCCAGAGTTCCATGATATACAAATTGACAAGCGGATTTGCGGGCTGGCTGGCTCAACATTGCACTTCTATTGTTTTGTGTCCTCCAAGCAGTAGTCGGACTTCCACGATAGAGAAATTGACAGACGGACTCCCATTGTTTACGGACGGTCATCCATATCAACTATCTAACATTATCAAAAAACATGATTTTCAAGTACTGAATTATTAATATTAAATATTGATATTGTACAATTTAATTACATAAATTATCAATATTGAACCCGCCTATCCCGTAACTCACCTATTTGAAAAAAACGAGAGCCAAAAATTTTGTACAATATGAAACGGGGAAGCGGTCAGTCAGGCTAGTCATATAAAAGTAAGTGAAATCTGAAGGCGTGAATCAGCCAACTTCCGTACCAAGAAATTTTCCAAAAAAATGATTAATACATACTAAATATGTACTATAAAGTATGGACATGAGATTTTATAGAGCATGTATGGATCCCGCATTCCATACTTAGCCACTTTTTAGATCGCGGGTTCTCAGGCTGGTGGGCTCAAAATTGGGCCTCTATTGTTTCATTCCATACAAATAGCACCTAGAATTCCGCGATATACAAATTGACAAGAGGACCTGCGGGTTGGCTAGCTCAACATTGCACTTCTATTGTTTTGTGTCCTCCAAACAACACTCGGAGTTCCGCGATATACAAATTGACAGACAGAATCCAAGGCTAGCGCGCTCAAGATTGCCATTGTTTACAGATGGTAATCCCTATCAACTATCTAACATTATTTTCAATACTAAATTATTAATATTAAATATTTATATTGTACAATTTAATTAGACAAAAAAGTTTGTATAATTTGAAACGGGGAAGCGGTCGGTCGGGTTGGTGATATAAAAGTAAGTGGAAATCTGAATACATGCATTCGCCAACTTCCACACCTAGAAATTTTTCGAGAAACGAGAAATACATACTAAATATGTACTTTTATAAAGTATGGACATGAGATTTTATAGAGCATGTACATATCCTTCATTCCATACTTAGCCACTTTTTGGATCGCGATTTTTCGGGCTAGCGAGCTCAAAATTGAGCCTCTATTGTTTCGTGTCCTACAAATAGCACCCAGATTTCCGCAATATACAAATTGACAAGCGGACTTGTGGGCTGTCTGGCTCAACATTGCACTTCTATTGTCCCATGTCCTCCAAATAACACTCGGGGTTCCACGACATACAAATTGACAGACAGACTCCAGGACTGGCGGGCTCAAGATTGTGATTGTTTACAGATGGTCATCCTATCTAACATTATTTTCAAATACTAAATTATTAATATTAAATATTGATATTGTACAATTTAATTACATAAAATTATCAAAGGATGTTAAATCACTTATTTAAAAAAAAATGAAGGAAACAGTACAAAGTTTTTAAAATTCTATCACTGCAAGCATAACAACGACCAATTTGAATTTTAAGGGCCTCTTGTTGATATGATAGTACAATTGGACTTCGCACAGTATATATTCGTTGATTTCAAATTATTCCAAGAGATCAATTTTACCAAGTTCATCAATCAAGGAAAAATGCTAAAACAAACCACATACTACATTTGCGTCACAACGCCATAGAAATTATCAAGGGGATTTGCAGGCTAGCTAGCTAAAAGATTGCAATTCTATTGTTATGTGTCCTCCAAACAAAACTCAGAGTTCTGCAATATACAAATTGACAGACGAAGCATACAACCAAGAACCATCTAAACTCCAAACAGGCTGTAAGCAAGTTCCCACAAGGTTCTATAGAGCAGGACGCATCAACCTTTGCATCAAACAATTTCATATACAAATAAAAGACGTCGCGGCATTCGTTTTCTCTTACGTCTGGTATATGTTTCCAGTAGAAAATAACCGGGGCCATGGGATATATGGGGTTTATTGCCATGCTTCCCATTTTTGGACCGAACAATCTTATGCGCATGGAATCCCAAGTAGTTGAGTTCAACGAAAATTCATCTGGATGTTGAAGAAATATTACAAAGACACATGAGATATTTTCATTTCCTGCCAAAGTTTGATAAAAATAAATTCCCTTCTTCAGTCGATATGCAAAATTGCATTGTCCTCATTTAAGGTAAATTTGTTGTGTATCCGAAAGTTGTGCAACATGTAGACACTGCTTGCCTTTTTCTGTAGATATGTTTCATATGACAATTCTGCCAACTTAGGAAGCACATTTTGTAACAGAGGCTTCTTAACCATATAATGAATGGTTGTGTTTCCCACGGTTCAGATGGCATCATTGAGGCAATGTCCATATATATATGGACATTTTTCACTGCATTGCAGATAATCAATTGTATCATCACTTATCACAACGGAGGCAGAAGCATGAGAGTTACATTTCACATATACAGGTTCAAAGGGGGTCGAGTACGCATTCGCTGCAACTAAAACACCTTCAACCTAGGAATGCAAGCATAGGAATTAATACATTGAACAATATAATACACAACTGCACCCCCGCCCCCCTTAAAAAAAATAAAAAAAATTAAAACAAGACGCATAATTTTGGTGAAGGTTATTTGTATAAGGAAAGTGAGGATGATTTTGTGGATGTATATGCACAACAGTTGTAGATATAGCAAGTTTCTTCAGATCCCTTACTATATCTGCTCGCAACTCTGTTACAAACGTTGCCTAGGTTGTCTGAAAGATCCTTTCTCTCACATCCCTTTTCTTTGTTATATTTTTGAAGAGCATAAGTGGAATATTCCCTTTATGCAATTGTTGCTCCATTGACAAAAACAAATTTGAATAGGTATCGAACAATTGCAGCTGCAACATGGAACAATGCAATATTTGTGTAACTTACCCGAGATACATGCACATGCGAAAGTAAAGGACAAAAAATGGATATGGAAAGCGGTACCATTGCCTTGTCGTTGTCTGACTCTCCATCCTTTATATGGAGAATGTGTTGCGAGCCAAGTTTTATCGCCAGTGTGATAGCTGCACCAATGGTTCTGATTGGGTAAATATCACTTCTCTGTGCAAGCTGGATGATAGTCGTGTCTGGGACGAAATGATATTCTAAACAAACAATGGGAATTTTTTCCACAATACTTGTTTCGTTGAGAGAAATAATCCGATCACAATCACCATGGTCATATACTGTCTTGGGAAATATATTAAAATTTGTAATGGATATCCCATTACCCGACAATATCTTTTATGCATGTTTCTGGACAAGTTGTGTAGGAATAGTCAGTGTCACTATCATCATGGCCTCCTTGTTTGTCATGTCAGCACGCATAATGGATCTAGTTTTGTTTGCCTTGTCCAAGTAGGTGCTATAGATGACCATTATGTCCCCGACGAACACTTGTCTAGTTCGGTGGTTGTTCAAGCCCTATATTGATAGTACTTTGGGTGTTACAACTCTAGACCTGCTGACAATTTTTGAACAAGAAAACTAAAGCGAATGGTAGTGTGCATTTTTTTTTTTGTATTCTTCTTTCACTGGCATAAATCTACAAGTCTACGCATAGCTTCGATGAACTATGGAGCCAAAGTTTTGCAACCACACCTCTTAGTCTGTGGAACATGCGCTATGTTCGACATCTCGCTTGTACTTGTTGATACTTCTTATGAACTGCAAACCATGTATTGCAGATGACATCAACATATTCACCATGCCATAGATGAATAAATAGCTGAGGATATTTGTTTGGTAAACATACTAAGAGCAGAGTGTATGCATCTTTACCTTTTGCCTTGTCAGTTTGCTGATGTCTGGGATGACTGACTGCTAATGGCCATGTCACTAGTCCAACTTTTTCTAATGAAAGCATGTGCAGATGAACATCAAGACTAAACAAGCATATGCATTGTATACTATCCATTGGAAGGACTAAATAAGCATAAAATTATATGCATCTGATTTTTTTAACTTGAAAAATGTGTAACAGTAAACAGGGCATGAGGGCAGGGCACCACAACCAATCTATATATCGCGGAACCCGGGAAGCCAGGGGAGAAATCTTGAACCCTCCATCCCAAAACCCACAATCGACAAAGTGGGTAAGTATGGAATAAGGTAGAAGTGCGACCATAGATGTGAAACCGTTAGTCCACCAACCGGCGCACCAAGGCATTTTTGGAAAAACCACTAAGCAGATCAATTAGAAAACAAAAGGGATAATAGAAACTAGAAAAAGTAGAAATAGGGAGGGAAGAAAGGCCCATTGTTGCCAAGCCATCATTTTCAAGTCTAATATTATATGTCCCCACCCGGTTTGTATATTTAATTTACCAGCATAGTTGGTATACCTTTTAGAAGATTGTACCATAGAACCCTCTGCTATTGCACAAAACAATTCATCTTCCTGTCCAACCAACATATTTCTTCCAAGGTAGCAACGCCGAATATGAAATGGACATGAAGGCAAGTTAGTATGAAGACAAACATGTAAAAGAAAAAGAAACAGGTCTATTTATTCCAATGTAACAACAAATAGAATATGCAGAATATATTATATTTGAAGGAAGAAAAGAAGGAAAAAAAATAAAAATAAAACAAGCAAAACAAATATACAGACAGCAAATGAAAAAATGAACACTGGAATATGAAATAAGAGTACAGGTATCCACTTTTGTAATTCCTCATATACATTCCCGCCAAAGAGTCCATCGTCCTCTCCAGCCACTCTGTTTGTTTAAATGTAGCAATGCAGTGAAAACACAATGGACATGAAGTAGGTTAGTATGCAAGAAGGCATGTAATGAAGATAAGTTATCATGTAGGAAGGTATGCAACATCTACATACAATAAACTAGGTGAACACATATACAGAAAATAAATGAAATACAAAAAAACGCAATATGAAATAACAATACAAGCATGCACCTTTCTATATCCTCTTCAACCAATGCAGTCAAGACTTCGTCATTTTCTCTAGTTATTCTATTTATTTGAATGTGGGAAAACACAAAATACAATGAACACGAATGGAAGCTGGTATGCACTGGAGAAAAAGAAATATGTACATATCGTAAAAGAGACTCAACGAACCATCTAAAATATAGGAAGAAACATGAACCTTGTGCTTCTCCATCCATAGTTGTAAATGTGAAAACAAATTTTCCCTACCCAAAATACATTACAAGCCACAAAATATTATGAAATTGCATGGTCGTAGCTAAACGATTTATGGTTTTCCATGGAAAAAGTATCCATATATGCTTCCACCGATGGAAATACATGTTATTTATCCTCTACACAGACTGTTGTGCCCACGATACAAGATTTTGGTTTTCTGTTGAAAACTATCAAGATATGCTTCCAGATATGGAAATATAATTTTACAGAATCTTTGTTGTACATATCATATCTCAAGTACAAGACAAATTGTATCGTGGGCACACCATTCTATGAAGAGGACAAAGAACATGTATTTTCATATGGGCACATTTGACCATACATGGTTTATAAATGCATCCTGTATATGCTTTATTTTAACAAAAAAACAACGGATATTGCAATTTCACATGTACTTCTCGAACTATTTTTCATGCAACTATTTTTTTTCATGCCATCACTGAAGCACCAGCAAAATCTCACAGCAGAACAAATATCGACCTCGCCAAATAGGGAAAATAACACAACTACATGTCGACTCATGGGTGCAGGGGATGAACACCGTAAAGCCCCCAAAAAACAATAATAATCCAAAAAAAAAAAACAGCTCCAACTACCGACGCAGGACCCCAACCCTACAAAGCCGAATCAAACAAAAGAAAATAGCAAGCACCAAACCAACGAGAAAGCACGAACATGCCCAACTGCATCCCTAGGTCCCCAAAGCCTAAACCCAAGCCAAACAAACACAACCAGCAACCCACGAACCAACGAACCAATGAACAAGCAACAACCACCGAACTAGTAAACAACATATGTATCTCCAACGATTACGAAACTGTAGCTGAAGCACAGAAGGAACCAAAAACATATGACGAGCATGCCAATAGAAATAAGCAAACATTCATAGTTGCAAACTGCAAACATTGAACAACAAACAAGGAATAGAAAATGAAACTATGGCATGGAAACTTACTCCGAAACGATGAAAGGCAGAAGTGCAGGTCGAATTGTGAATCAAACAACAACAAGCAGCAACCGATGAACCAACGAAGAAGAAGCACTCACCAAATCAGTAAACAATGTATGTAGCTTCAACGATGACGAAATTGCATTGCAAAGGTAGAAAAAGGATGAAACATACAATGCCTATTCAACTAGCAGTGGACAACAATATTATGCAAAATCACTGCAACATTGTATGGAAAATTTCGAGGAAAAATGTACTCCGAGAAGCATATTTAGATAAACATTTAAGGTTGTCAGGCTGCCTAAGGACCTCGCAGTATGCAAACATTTAAGCTGTCAGGCCTCTTGGAGGACCTCACTTCATGTAAACATTTAAGATATCAGGCCTATTCAAGCACCTCAAAAAAAGTGTCAATACATTTCAATACAAATACATGCAACAAGGACATTATAAACTTTGGAATTCTCGATCACTATAAAGCTTGGATATCTAAACATTTCAATATGATTAGTACAAATAAAAACTTAGGGATATATTGAGCTAGCAGAAAATGCTAAGACAAACATTCGAACCAATGCTAGCATTAATCCACCTTCAAGAAATACATAGGAAAAATATATTATTCAAAAAGATTGTATACGATAAAAAAGTTTGGATATGTTACCATATAAAACATTGGGAATAGCGACGGAAATAAGACCTCCAATCTCTTATCCAATCAGATTAGTACATATATGGTACTTTTTATTATATAAAAATCTATGTTTTTAGTTCCCTAGCTCCAACTAGATATTATGCAAATATTTGTGGTCAAAGGACAAACTAATATGTAGTCAACGAATTATAGATCGCTATAGTCCCTCTATGCCTACGACAGGGATTAATAACTAAAAGCATAATGTTAAATTTGTGTAAACCAGAGAATTTCCCTAATAGCTAAAGCTTCAAAAATATATTAAATGGGCAAGATGAAATAGAGAGAATTGAACACAATGCCCCATGAGAAGGGAATGGATGACTTACCTCTCTACAAAGGAAATTACATTTCCACTAGCTTTAGTGTTGGTGATATTAAATTCTCTTTCTCCGTGTGTAGTGGTACTTGTGGTATATTTTATGTACATCTCAAAATGGAATATAAAATTTATTGGATTGTGTTTATAGTAATCTAATTTTTTTATAAATTTGATTTTTCTTTGTCACTCAAGATAATAAAAAATTGTATTTTTTTACAAATGTCAATAATTAATATTGCAAAGTATATTACTTTAAAAGTATTTGAAGGTATTCAATCCAAAATTTTAACAAATCCAAAATTACAATTTAATAAAAATTTATAAGGGGATTTTCAATTTACATGGATAATAATTAATATACATATATTTACATATCTCTACAAGTGGATCATTTGAATTTTCTTTGATTTGAAAGAGTTGTAAAGTGGAATGTACCACATCAAGGTTACTCAATTTTTGGATAGTCTTTGATCTCACAATTATAGAGTAAAGTTGAATGGTTATTAGTTTCTAAACATTTTTTTTCAAAAAGAAAAATTTCTCAATTATATTATAAAAATATAATGTGTTCTTGCAACAAAGTTTCACATTTTACATCAGCAACAAGTTCTCTATCTTGATAGGTCTTCTACACAACATGTTGCAGGCATGACAAGCATGTTGTCAACTGGTCGGGTTCTCAATTACAAAATAGAGCAGTCTGATAAGTTCAATAGGTCTTTAGATAGGGGAAATGAGAGAATAAAGAAGTGAGAAACTGTACAGTTGAAGATCAAAGACAAGGAGTGTCAGTCGTCTTAAAAAATTTGAATGGTGTGTGTGGGACCTGTTAGCGATATTTCTTATAAGGGGGTTAGAATGCAAAGAATGGGTTAAAAACCCACTTGTCCTAAGTTCGGGATGCAAATGCATCCATGTTTAACTGAAAATCAACTCTGGACGACAGGATTTCACGCGCCGGATCAACGGTGCGCATCAGATTCCGGAGCCCCCCCCGCCTTTCTACCTTTAAGCAGAGGGGGGGGGTCCGGAATCGAAGGTGCATCTCTCCAATGGCTACAGTTCGCGCGCCCGGATCAACGGCGCACAGGAAACCTGGGCATCCTCTACCTTTATGCGTTTAACCAACGTGGGCCCCTTCCCTATCATGTAATCTTTTGTGCCATCTGTCTTCTTCCTGGTCATGCGATGAGTCTTGTGCTCTCTAGCCCCTCCCTCATCCTCCGACATCTGTCCCTCTCCCCTTTTCTGGTCCATATGGTCCCTTTCCCATCTCATCATCCACCCATCACCTGTTGTGTGTCTCGCCCCTTTCCACGTCAGCCTCCCACTGAAAGTGTGCCCATTATGTCTCATCTCCTGCCTCCTCCGCTTATTTCCTTCCGCCATGTGTCTTCCTCCTGTCGTCCCTCTCATGCCTCGTCACTTATTATCACACCCTTGTAGTGGTGATGCCACCACTCCCGTTATGCACCCCTTCCCTCGCGCTGGCCTCCCCGCCTATCCATCAGGTCGTTCAGTCATTCCAGGTGGCAGTGCGAAAGGTCTTCCACGTCACAGAAGTGTCGAGTTGGTCGAGCCATCCTCAATCCCAATGAAGCAGTTATTGAAGTAGTTGGTGGTGGTTAGACATCGCCTCCGCTATAATGGGAAAGCCCGGCAACGAATTAAAGGCACGTCGATTCACCTATGAAACTGTCAGGAGTTCGATTGCGTCTGCCATAAGTTGCACGATCATTCAAAGATTGTAGGTGTTGACTGTCAGAAGCCATGCAGACGCAAAGCTTTTAATGCAACGTCTCGATCTTGTTGCCATTGTTGTTTTGAGTATATGAAGGCACTTTCGCCATTTTTGTATCTATCGATGGTTGAGCAGAGCTCCCATTTGTAAAGCTTTAATGAAGCACTGATGCTCTGGTTATGTATAGACTTCTGAGACTTCTTGCCTTATGAATGCTAGTTTCTTTACATCTTTGTTATACTGTGTTAGAGCAGCTCGGAATTGGAGGATCCAGTCGAGTTGTAGCTGTTATAGGATGATGTTGTAACGGATCACTATAATAGTTACGGAGTCTCTAATCGGTTCCTGTGATTTCCTTAATGCTGAATGACTTGGAATTGGAGGATCCAGTCAAGTCTTCTTTTCAGTTTCTTAAAGCCCTGAACCAGGAGGATCCTACATTCAGAGTTTTTCCCCTACAAACCGCTGCAAGCTTGTTGCCCAGAGCTGTTTGTTCACCTTTCTTACTAAGTCTTCCACCTGCTCATCTTTTAATTAACCTGCTGGCTGAAGTTAGGATTCCAGACCTCCTTTGTTCTTTACGTACCAGATCCAGCCCCCGAGTTAGAATGATATCTCCTCGAGCCTTTATCTCCATTTGATCACCCCTTTATAAACAAATTGTGACATTAAACTAATGGGTGTCGGGCTCTGATCCTGCAAGAAATCTAGGAGTGACTTTCAACGCTAACATTTATGATGCCGCTGCCAGGGACGAAGTTGAAGATTTTCCCTAGGCAGAACGACAATGATCAACTGATTCTAAAGGTGAATCATAAATCAGACTTATTCAGATTGCTACTGTGCACCTGGCGACTCCATTGTTTCCACTTTACCATTTCAGTTGTGGCCACTGCTGGCACACCTGAAAGCTGACCCAGAGAAGTTTTCTCGAGAAGGCTTCAGCGGCTGCTTTCTCAGCCTGAGAAGTTTCCTGGGGTAACTATAATGTTAAGATCTAGCCTTTGAGGGTGAACAAGGACCAGACACATTCAAAGTTGCACATCTTTCACCTGGCAACTCCATGATTCAAGGATTGATTGGCGACTCCACTGGTTCGATATGGAGAA
>SNQJ01S0143586.1:49263-63075 GCA_010110895.2 Picea sitchensis
TATAATTTCCCTTCCTCACAAGTAAAGGAGTAAAATTTCTTCCTATTTCCTTGCTTTACTTACCTTACCTAATTTTAAGGAAATTGGTCCTAAGACAAGAATTTCCTCCATAGTAAATTCGGTATTTCTACCAGAGTTTACTTCCTACCAAAATTAAGGGGATCCCTCCCAAATTTGTAGGAAATTTAAGACAAGTTTAGCATAATTGTTTATTAATTCCCAATATTAGCATACATGTTTCTTAAAGTCCAAATGAGGTTTTTGGAGCTTTTGTATTTTAACAAATTTAGGAAATTCCTCACTTCTAATGAATTTCAAAGTCTAATAACATTTGGAGTGTTTCCTTAAATCCCAATTACAATTCTGAAGTCTGTTACTTACTAAGTATTTTACCACAGAACTCCAGAGGGCCTTTAGATCATAATTAGCCTTAGGAAGAAAGTTTATCTATCTGTTTTAAATTTCTTTAGAGATTCTAGTTAATTTGTGTGTTCTCATTAGAAACAAAAGATGGGATGTAAATGTAGATCAGCCTTAACAATTTCACCCAGAAATATTATTTTAACACACAGATAGTCAAGATATAAGGAAGTAAATCAAATGAGCTCCGACTACAACATTATCTTCCTTTTACCTAAATTTCTCAAGCCACTTTTGTCAGAAATTAAACTTACACAGATCTAAAACAAAGTCTATAATTTTCTCTGAACTTAACACTATAGAGATTTAGAAAAATATACTTATCTAAAACCAAGAAAGTGTTGAAACTGCTTAAATGGGTTCCCTTTTCCACCCAACCATAGGCACAACAACTCTTGGACGGATTTACCACTGGCCACCCCCTAGCTAGATCATTATGCCCTAAGAGAGATTCTTCCTTCTATTCATCAATTTCCATGGATGGAGGTCAGTCTCCTCCTCCCACGGGAATGCTAGCATATTAGTTTTCTATCCACCAAGAAAAGGGCGTTGTTGTGATTTCTCACTCAATCACTCCATATTTTTGCAAATTTGTTTATCAACTTGATTAGAAAAAAGTTGCCCAAAAATCCTAGTAACCATAAACAAATTTGTTTCTCAGTTCTCTTTAGAACCAGAGAGATGTGCATGCTCACCCTCTTCAAAAATGGTCACCAGACCCATTCTTCTTCCTCCTCTCATCTGCCCACGATTATTTTTTTACCTTTTTTTTCCTTCCTTGGCTAGATTTTGTGGGTCCATTTCCCCATTTCGTGGGTCAAATCAGGAAGTTTCCAGATGGGTACTCTATCCATCTACTCATTGACTCTTGAGGAAGACTTCCCAACTTCCAACTTGACTAGTAATTAAATTCTTCGGGTTAGAGGATTGTTCTAGCCTCTAGGTCTGAACAGTTTAAATCCAGCAGAGTATTGGTTTGGTAGGGGTCATTTCAACCATTACTAGTTCCCTCACCATCTCTCTCATGCATCATGATCTACCTTGGAAAACCCTTCAACAATTATGCAACAACTTCCATTTTATTTAGTAACAAAAATATATACATTACCTTCTATAACAAAAGGTTCATCAATTCCAACATCCACACATAATCAGTCTTCCCATGGTCTCTTAGAAAACTATAGTTATATTTACAAGCTAGGGGAAACAAGGGTATTACAATCCCCTCCATGTTAAAGGAATAATTTATTCAGTGTTATACTCGTTGTTGTGCTCTTTATGTACGACAGTGAACACAAATGGGTATGCATGTTTCATGGCATCCTCCATTTCCCATGTAGCTTCATGTGGACCAAAGTGTTTCCATTGCACCTTGACCTATGCAATGGTTCTATTCCTAAGTCAGATTTCTTTCCTGTCAATTATGCATTGTGGCTCTAGCAGGAATTCTCCCTCTGGTTCCACCTGAATCACATACCAATCAATTATATGATTAGAATCATGTACATATTTCTTCAATAGCTAAACATGGAAAACATTATGTGCCTTCACTATGGGAGGAAGTACTAGTCTATATGCTACAAGTCCCACCCTGTCCAAAATATCAAAGGGTCCACAAAACCGAGGTGTCAACTTGGCACAAGTTCCCATTCAAAAGGAACTTTTTCTAGGCCTAACTCAGAGATACACATGATCCCCTGTTTTGAACTCTCTAGAAGTCCTCTTTCTATCTGCATAGTTTTTCTGTCTCTCCTGAGCTATTTTTATATTTTGTTTTATTTGAACTACATGTTGTTCCATTTCATTTAGCATATATGGCCCGAGTGTAATTATGTCTACTGGGTTATTCCATCTGATTGGAATATTTCATTGTCTACCATGGAGAGCCTAAAAAGGGCTCATCTTTAATGACTCCTGATAGCCATTGTTGTAGGAAAACTCTATCAGGGGTAAGTATTCTTCCCATTTCCTGGGTTGATGCATCACATGCATCCTTAACATGTCTTATAACACTTCATTCACCCTCTTTATTTGTCCATCAGTTTGAGGGTGATATTCTTTACTAAATAGCAATTTAGTTTCAAAACCAACAAACAGAGATTTCCCAAAATTTGAAGTAAATTTTGTATCTCTGTTTGATATGATTTCCTTAGGCATGCCATGTAGTCTAAATATTTATTTCATGAAAATATTGACAATATATATTTCCTTGCAAGTTGAGTTTATCAGAATAAAGTGAGAAGCCTTGCTCAACTTGTCCACAACTAGCATAATATTGTCATTCTACTTGGTCGATTTAGGAAATCCTGTGATGAAATCCATGGAGATGGTTTCCCATTTCCATTCGCAAATTGGTAGGGGTTGCAACAACCTTGTTGGATGTTGGTGCTCTATCTTATCCTACTGACATTCTAAATATTTAGCTAAGTAATCAGCTATGTCCTTTTTCATTATGGGCCAATAGAACAGTTTCTTAGTGGTTGTGATCATTTTCTGATAATCAAGATGACCATTATATGGTATTTTATGTATTTCATCCATTATGAACATCTTCAATTCGTCACAATTTGGAGTATACAACCTACCTTAATAAGTTAGCAAGTCATCATTCAATAATTGATAACCCCCATACTTCAGCCATGTGGGCTCTTTCTCTAGGTATGATTTCACAGTTTTGAAAAATGCACTTGGTTCTTGTGCACTTCTAACTCTTTCCTTGATGTCTGGTTCATAGGTGCTTACAGCTGCCAAGTGAATCACTTTCAAACTTCTACTAAAGGCATAAACCACCCTATTTTATTTTCCTTTAATATGTTTGATTTCAAAATCAAACTCACTAAGGAGATCCATCAACCTATCTTGTCTAGCTTTGAATTTGGGTTGGTCGAACAAATATCTCAACCCACTATGGTCTGTCATAAGTGTTAGCACTGAAAGTCACACTTTGACTGCTAAAGTGTAAGATCATCACCCATAAGAATGTAAAAGATAATTTTGGTTTTGAATAAGTGGATCAGAAAGATGCATAAAGAAAGAAAGAGGGATGCAAACTGTAGATCAGTAGGCTACACCAATGGGCATTGGAGTCACAAACATCCTACTCAGTAAAGGCACAAAAGGTGCTCAACAGAAAACAAGATTATATGATGATAAGTGGAAGAATGAAGAAGGAAAGAATAAGGTAGAATGTTCACTAAACAGAGATCCTCTCAATTTAATGAATCAATAAATACTTGAATATAAACAATGACTGGTGGGCAAAATACAATAGATCCTCTACTGCTTAGGGATCCATAAATCATTGACAGCCTTTGATCCTCAAATCTACGATATATTCAAATAAGAAGAAGTATAAAAAGACAAATTACAATCTGAAATCACAGCTCTCATGAGTCTCCAATAGCAATAATTCTTATAATCCTAAAATTCCCACAGGCTTACAAATGAACACACACAGGAAAACTGCCTGCTAGATCTCTCTCTAGCCTCTCTTGGCTCATGAATCCCCTTCTCCAAGAGATATTTCCTTATTTAAATAGACAATAGCATCCAAATGAACTAAAGAGGTTGAATCCCATCTCCTCCATTGGATTCTAATCCTAGGATATAGGTGGCAACAATCAAAGAGACAAAAATCCAACAAACTTCTGATTTTCAGGAATTTGTTGGAAGTCATTAATAAATTGTTTCCACCTCATGCATGAGGCCTTTGCTGGAGATAAATATTAGGTGCAGGTGTCCCTTGAAATCTAACTGATCCTTGAGAATCCATTCGAACTTTCCTTGACATGTGGCAACCTCCCAACAAGGAAAATATCAAAATCGTGACTGCCACAGGAAATTAGGTAGCGCTGCTGTGCAGAGTAGGTAGCGCCAATTCTATGAATGATATCTCTCAAACCATAACACATTTTCAAAATCTGAGAGATGTTTTTGTTATTTGGAATGTTATGAACGAAAACCTCCCCCAGTTTTCAAAAATACCTTCTCAATTGTTCACAATCAAAGTTTTAAGTTAATGACTCAAAACTAGTAAAATAACTCTGCACAATTCGTTTTCTGCCAGAATATTACGCAGCACCTGTAGGTAGTGCCCAAATTTGTTTCTGCATGCAATTCGATAGCATAAATCTGTGGGTGCTTTGATGCTTGAACTTGGAGATTGGAAATAACTCAATATAATTTCAATTTTCCCCAAAATAAATAAAAATCCCATAACAATTGTATTCATTTGCCAAAATGAATAATGAAATGCAGATTCCGTTCTCTATGAAATATTAGGTAGCGCCACTTATGAAACGCTGAGGCATAAACCAATATTGTGCTAGCATAGGCTTCATGGGGGATAGATTTCTCCCTGTGAGACTCTAAGAACTCTTGTAGTTTCAGTTCCTTATCCTTTGGGCTTGTGGAGTCATGCTCTCAACCTTTAACCTCTGCAATCTGCTTTGATTTGTGACCTTCAGCTGAAACTAAATGAAAATGAAAACTGAAATTGACAAAAATGATGAAAACGATGCTTGTCCAACAAGCTTATTGCACACACCTACTCTAATTATTGGGAAAATGAAGCATTCAAGTTACATGAAACAACCAATGAAGCCATTTCATCATTTTTTCAACTGTTTGAATCTTTGAACTGTGCTTCCTTAAGCACCAAGGATAATTCTTACTTGAAGGCACGCCAAAGAAACATTTGGCAATACACTTTCCATTGAAGAAATCAATGAGCCTAGGCCCACTTTCTGCTTGCAGACAGGCTGTAAATGGATCCTGAAAAACATCATCAATACTTGCCCCTGCAACATTGCTTTGTGTAAAAAGGAAAAGTATTTCATTAGGTCCTTCCTCCACTGTTATTGGTTGTTGTATGGCTTGCTGATTTTCTGATTCATCCTCAATGCATATGGCCTTGGTCCACTCCTGGTCATGAGGTGTATTAGGAAAAAGGCTTAGTGATGCTTGTATTTCTTTAATTTCAACCTTTCACATCTACTCACATGGAATTTGATCTTGGCTTCTTGATGAATCTGAGCTTGTGTCTTCAAGAGGAATAGGGGGTTGATAGGGCAGTTCATCACAATTAGAAGTTCTTGGGAAACTACATTCTTCTATATTATCTTCTGATTGTGAGGGATATTCATCATATCTTGGCTTACGGTCCCAATTTCTCAGTTGTTCACCCTCTAAAATTAGATTATCATCTTTTTCTTCTTTTTCAGCAACACAAATATGACATGAGAGTTGAAACAAGCTATTGTTGCTATGATGGGAAGGGTACTTTTCTGATATAAGGTATTCAACAGATTGTTCATGGAAATCATCTTCATAATCATAATACAAAGGTGAATCAATGACCATTTGACTATTAATGGATGAGGGGATTAGTACAATAGCTGGGATAGCTGGTTGTTCAGTGAAAACATCCTCATAGTCATCAAAACTTGGCAAATCATGGCACATTGGTTCATTAACAATAGGAGGGACTGGTAAGCTATGAATTCAGTCATGAAAAGATGCAACACTATTCTCATGATGAAATAAATCTGAATCGAAGATGACCTCTTGACTTAAAGAATCGAGAAAAGGAGGAGAAAGGGAAATGATGGATTGTTCATATTGATCATTCTCTTGGGGACCTAGATTTTGACATGAATGATTCATTTGTTTTTCAAATTTAGGAAAAACATTATGAAACTCACCATCTAAGTCTTTCTCTTTGCAATCATCTCCTTCATCATCACTGCTAGAGGAATCACTTGTTGAATCCTAAATATATAATGCATACCCCTCACAACAATTCTCAAAAAGTCTTTCAACTGGATAAATTTTCTTGCAATGAGAATAAAAAGAATCATGAAAGTCCTTCAAAGAGGAAATACTAGAAGCAAGGAGTGTTCTATACCATTGCCTTGCATCGCCTTCCAATGAATACATGAACATTTTCATTAATATATATTCATGATGGTTGTCAAGCTGCTGCATCAAAGCATGAAATTCGTGAACATGCTCAAAAGCGTTGTCATCATCACCTTCATAAAATCTAGGCAGCAGATCTTGCCATTCATCAATTTGAGGCACAAGATGTGGATAACCATCTATGGCTGAGAAATTGAGTGGGGCAAACCTCTTGGCCAGGATAGCCTTCATAGCCATTTGATTTTTCTCATCCCCAGTTGAGTCACCTACATATTCTGAACAATGGAGTCACCATGGTGAATGTGCAGCCTTGAAGGTGTCCAACTTCAGTCACCATCTAAATCCAGAGTTGTGTAATGTCATTCTTCCCAGGGAGATTTTCAATCTGCTCAAATCCATCCTTGGCAACGATGCCAATTATGTTAGCACTGAAAGTCACACTTTGACTGCTAAAGTGTAAGCTTAGCACCCATCATAATGTAAAAGATAATTTTGGTTTTGAATAGGTGGATCAACAAGATGGATAAAGAAAGAGAGAGGGATGCAAACTGTAGATCAGTAGGCTACACCAATGGGCAATGGAGTCACAAACATCCTACTCAACGAAGGCACAAAAGATGCTCAACAGAAAACAAGATTATATGATGATAAGTGGAAGAATGAAGAAGGAAATCATAAGGTATAATGTTCACTAAACAGAGATCCTCTCAATTTGATGAATCAATAAATACTTGAATATAAACAATGACTGATGGGAAAAATACAACAGATCCTCTGCTGCTTAGGGATCCATAAATCATTGACAACCTTTGATCCTCAAATCTGCAATATATTCAAATAAGAAGAAGTATAAAAAGAAGAATTACAATCTGAAATCACATCTCTCATGAGTCTCCACTAGCAATAATGCTGACAATCCTAAAATGCCCACAGTCTTACAAATGAACACACATAGGAAAACTTCCTGCTACATCCCTCTCTTGGCTCATGAATCCCCTTCTCCAAGAGATATTTCCTTCTTTAAATATACAATAGCATCCAAATTAACTAAAGAGGTTGAATCCCATATCCTCCATTGGATACTAAGCCTAGGAGATAGGTGGCAACAATTAAAGAGACAAAAATCCAACAAACTGCTGATTTTCAAGAATTTGTTGGAAGTCATTAATAAATTGTTTCCACCTCATGCATGAGGCCTTTGCTGGAGATAAATCTTAGGTGAAGGTTTCCCTTGACATATAACTGATCCTTGAGAATCCATTCGAACTCTCCTTGACATGTGGCAACCTCCCAATAAGGCGAATATCAAAACAGTGACCACTACAGGAAATTAGGCAACACCGCTGTGCAGAGTAGGTAGCGCCACTTCTATGACTGATATCTCTCAAACCATAACACATTTTGAAAAAATGAGAGAGGTTTTTGTTATTTGGAATGTCATGAACAAAAACCTCCTCCAGTATTCAAAAATACCTTCTCAATTGTTCATAATCAAAGTTTTAAGTTAATGCCACAAAATTGGTAAAATAACTCTGCACAATTCGTTTTTTGCCAGAATATTACACAACGCTTGTAGGTAGCGCCCGACTGTGTTTCTTCATGCAATTCAGTAGCATAAATCCATGGGTGCTTTGATTCTTGAACTTGGATATTGGGAATAACTCAATATAATTTCAATTTTCCCCAAAATAAATAAAAATCCCATAACAATTGTATTCATTTGCCAAAATGAATAATGAAATGTAGATTCTGTTCTCTGTGAAATATTAGGTAGTGCCACTTATGCAACGTTGAGGAATAAACCAATATTTTTCTAAAAATAAGTATGAATATTATTCCTAGGATATAATGCCTCCACATTTTTAAAGCATGTACTATGGAGTCCAATTCCAAATCATATGTCACATAATTGATCTCATTCTAATTCAATTTTATGGATTTGTAGAAAATCACATGCCCTTCTTGCATGAGGACTCCTCCAAGTCCTTCCTTACAGGAATTTGTACAGACAAGGAAGTCCTTGTTTGGGTCTGCAATTTTTAGCACAGGTGCATTGGTTAAAATGTGTTTTAGTTGTTGAAAACTCTCTTTACACTATGTTGTCCAAATAAATCTAACTCCCCTTTTCTGAAAGAAGGTGATTGAATAACCAACCTTGGAGAACCCATTTACGAACCTCCTATAGTACCCTACTAATCCCATAAATGATTTGATATCAACTACATATTTTTGGGTAGGCCAATCCATAATGGATTTGATCTTGTTAGGATCAACTGCCACTCCTTCTTCAAAGATAACATGGCCTAATTAATGGACTTGTTTTTGGAAGAAGTCACACTTACTAAACTTCGCATAGAGCTGGTGTCCTCTTAGCACTTGAAGAACTAAATTGAGATGTTCTTCATGCTCTTCCCTACTCTTAGAATAGATTAGGATATCATCAATGAAAACCAACACAAATATTTCCAAGAACTTGTTGATTACATTATTCATTAAGAACATAAAGGTGGATGGTGCATTGGTAAGCCCAAATGCAACCGCCACAAATTCATAGTGCCCATACTTTGTCCTAAAGGCTATTTTGTAGATGTCTTCATCCTTAATTCAGACATGATGGTATCCAAACCTCAAGTCAATCTTGGAGAAAATTGTAGCGCCCCTTAATTGGTCAAACAAGTCATCAATTCTTGGCAAGGGATACTTATTCTTAATGGTCATCTTGTTGAGTTGTCTATAGTCTAAGCACAACCTGAGTGTGCCATCCTTCTTCTTCACAAAAAAAGTTGGTGCTCCCCAAGGAGACACACTAGGCCAAATGTAACCTTTGGCCAACATCTCATTTAGTTGTAGTTTGATCTCAACTAGCTCTAGTGTACTCATTCTATAGGGTGCTCTAGACATTGGCACCACTTTGGGTACAAGTTCTATTGAAAAATCAATATCTCTTCTTGGAGGTAGACCTGGTACCTCTTCTGGAAACACATCTTTATACTCTCTTAATATAGGATGGTCCTCTGGGCTTGGTTTCTTGTCCTCAACAGAATTCAACACTTGTATTGCATACAAAGGACATCATTTTATACAATACTTCTTCACTTGAAGGGTTGATATTTGTCTCATTGAGACGAGATTTTGAATTCCTTGTAGGGTTATTTTCCTCCCTTCCTCATATTCACACTCCAATGTTTTATTATAACAGTCCAACTTGACTTTATGGGAAGCCAATCAGTAGGTCGTAAGATCCTAAAAGGAGCATGTTTAGGGTCGCTTGGGTGGACAATCCATTCATAATGAATTGGCATGCTGGTATGACCTTTGTCACCTTTCTTTTTGTTCTAGTGGCTAATTGTACCAACCATGATTTATCATGTTTTACTTGCTGCAATTTACATTTCTCAACAGTTTGAGGAGAAACATAACTTATATTAGAACCAGGGTCAATTAAAAAGGAAACTAGCTAGTTGGAAATCATACCTTCCATCTCCATCACTGAGGCTTGGTGGTCAGCTTGTCTATTATCTAGGGCTGCATAAATTTGTGGCATTCTCCTAGCCACATCATTGACTGTGGTAGCCTCTTGAATGTTGTAGGTCCTCCTATTGTCATGTTTCCTATGTGGGAAATCCCTCAGTAGATGTCCTTCTCCACAACCCCAACATTTCAAGGGTTCTCTCTTTGTATTATTAGTCTTTCCTGGGGATGATCCAAAGGGTTTATTACCACTCTGAGATCGAAACTTCTGCTAATACACACTTTTAGTAGGAAGGCTCATCTTAGAGATTTTCCCGTGTTTCTTAAATATTGAGGATTTAAACCCCTTCTTCTTGAATCCCAATTTACTTTTTTTCTTCCAATCCTTATGAGGTTATTCCTTATTCTTGAATTTCTCATAGAAGCACCTTTCCTTTCGAATAGTGTCTTATAAAGTCTTAGGTTCATCGAACTCAATTCAATCCTGGAAGGACTGAGGTAGTCCACTAATAAATCATTGCATCTTTACCTTTTCATCCTTTATGTAGGGCACATACCTCATTAGCTCAAGAAATTTGTTGATATATTCATCTATTGTGAGTTGTCCTAGTTTGAGTTCATAGAACTCCTTGGTCTTCTCATCATAGTATCTTTCAAACAAGTACTTCCTCTTAAATTATTTCTCAAATTGTTTCCATGAAAAATCATTCTCATGAATTCCTTTCACATTTCAAAGGTCCTCCCACCAAATGGAGGCCTTTCCATTCAAGTTGAAAATGTCTATTCGGGCCTTTAAGTTTTCAGAGTTGTCATGGACTCTGAAGTACTTTTTCAAGCCAAGTAGCCAAGATTTTTCTTCTTCCCCCTTATTAATTTCTCCATCGAAAGTGGGTGGTTTGGATTTGTTAAACTCCTCAGGGTCACGGCTCTTGGAATGTTTCCTCCTCTTTCTTCTCCTCTGAGAATGTGAACTAGTCTCACTGCTAGAAAATTCCTTGGAGTTGTCAGTTTCCTCACTAGAGGATTCTTCAGTCGAATCCTTTGCGTTAGGATGTCTCTTGGCTCCATGTTGGGCCTTATTTGAGGTGCTTCTCCTTGTGTGGCTACTTTCAGGACCATGATTTTGGATCTCAGGTGGAATTTGGGTTTTATTAGTATGATGTCTATCCACATTACTGGCTTCTAGCCCATGTTGTAGCTGGCTTTGTATATTTGATAGGCTTTGTAGTAGGACTACATTAATTTAAGTTTGTTTTTCCTATTCTTTTATTAGACTTTCATCGTTTGCCTTACAACTTTGTAATTCTTCCATTAGGCTTCTTACCTTTTCAGCTAAGTCTGTAGGGGTTTCCACCACCCTCCTCTTGTTAGATTCTTCTTCTCTATTGTGGGAGATTTCTCCCAACTCAGGGTGTGTCACCATTATTTACGTTGTAGTTTTCCTTATTTCCCACTGACTATTTAAGTTTTGATAACAACATTTTTTGTTAGTTAACAATTTATTGATTTATGAACATACATGCAATTTGTGAGGTGAAATCACCTTCATTATTTGGAAACATTAGCAGCACACAGTTCAGATTTTTAAAAACATGTAATAACAATAGAAAGTTTCATCCCTCTCTTAAGTAGTGGTTTAAATAAGCTTCTTATGAATGGGGTAAGATAGGGTGCTACCCCATAAAAAGAAATTAATAAAATTTTATTCAACTCGTTCATGAGCCCAAGCAGGTCAAGTGTTGTTTCCTGCTCTTATACCAATCTATCACACACCCAACCCCCTAAGTTGTTGATACTGAGAGGGGGGTGAATCAGTATCAAGTACAATTTACAAACCTTTTCAACTTATACTTAAACCATTCAATTATATCCAATGAACAATTAACAATAGTATAAGAGTTACACCAATACACCACAATACACCATGCAAATATATGAGAAATAATCAATAAATATTGTTCAAGGGAAGTGATGAATTTCAAAGGTAGCTACAACTTCCAAATGTAAAGGGAGGGATAAACCTCCAAGAGGAAGATACAATCCTCCAATATCAATAGAGAGTTGAACTCTCTATCCTTTCCCATTCCTTCCACCCAAGAATATATGAGAGATAATAAAACTTTACATTAAATCATGACCATCAACCAACCATCACATAGAACCTGATAATGCTTCCTGAGACTTCTTCAATTTATGCAATTCTTGGAATACTCTGATCCTATAGATAATATTACTCAATGTATTCTCTGAAACTTCTCCAAGTTTCACTCCTTGAATCCTCCCCAAAAAGAAGTTATAGAAAGAATGGTAAACTTTATTCAATTCTGGTTTATTTAGGAGAGCGAACTTGTACATAATGCCCCACTCTCAATATTTAAAATAAGATTCTGAAACTCACACACAAGAAACTAAGGTCCGTATTATTTCCAATTAAATTGGTCCCACTTCATTTGGATTCTCTATGAAGAAGTTATGATTGTTTTACCTGGAACACCTGCTTATTCGCTAGCTTCAGGGATGGTTAAAAACCCTATCTTCCACAGAGTGTATCTCCATAATTATAGAGAATCAAGGGATGAAACATTTACCAAAGGTACCTTGATATGTCTTATCAATACTCTAGCAATTTCACCATCTAAATCATTCTAAAAAAAAAGTTATAGCGAAAATGGTAAGATGACTTGAAAATAACATACCTTAGAACACATCACCAAAAGACTTCATCCTCCCTTGAAATCTAGCTTTCTTTACTTCTGATTTCCTCTTAAATTAGACTTGTGTATCAAATGAGTGTATAATGATATTTATTTATACCATTTATGTCACTTCATTTTAACATTAGGTCCGACCTAACACTTTCTTATTTTGTAATTATTTTCTTTAATTATTTGCATGGCCTACATGTACTTCCTTCTTCAATTCACTTTGTCATTTTCAAAAATTCATTTCTCCTCAACCATGAGGATCCACATGACGTGCCACATACCACTAGAAACAAAATGATGTATACTATCCATCCATGTGTGTTGTATCTACATGTGCATTTTCCTTCATGTCCAAATACCTTCATCAATCTTGTGGTCCAAAACCAATGACTAGGGTTGACATCAATGACAACAACCAATATTCCAACAGTATCCACCTTTTTCATTGATGACAACACTCATGCTCCCCCTATCACCATGATCCCAATTTCTCTCCCCATTTGACATCAATGGAAAAGGGTAGGTCTGCTCCCCCTGATTTTAATGGCAAAAGGTAACTCTCTTCTTTGGGGCTGCTCCCCTTGAACATGTGGCACTCAATAATACTTCATCCTTATTTTTGGTCTTTGGGACTTTTTCTTCCTTGGAATCTTTTTGTGTGGCTTCTGTCTTCTCTATATTCTTCATGTATAGGATGTATATGTTGTTCGATATTCTTGTTGTAGTTGCAACCAATCTTCCCGAGTTATTTTCTATGATTTTACATTTTTGGGAGTCAAACGTAAGAGTGTATCCTTGATCACATATTTTGTTGACACTAAGGAGATTATGCTTCAGATCTTCAACCAATAAGACTTTTCCTACATTTACATTTTCACTTCTAGGCTTTACAGTTCCTTTTCCAAGTATTTTGGTAGATGAGTCATCTCCAAATGAAACATTTCCACCCTTTTTCTTCAAGATGAAAAATTTTCTTTGATCTCCGGTCATATGAGATGAGCACCCACTGTCTATGAACCATTCATCTTCTTCTTTGCATTATTTAGCAACCAATGCTATTCGACAATTTTCATTGTGTCGAATTTCTTTCATTTTCCATGTTGTAGTTGTTATGCAGACATTTGGCATACGATTATCTTCCTTCATCTCTCTGCAATCTCGTGCTTTGTGACCAAGATTATTGTGTTGGACACACCTACCACACTTAGAGGGGGGGGTGAATGAGTGTGGGGTTCTTTTTCCCAAAACTTCCCTCTTGCACAAAAACTCATCAATTAGCATTCAACATTTATTCATT
>SNQJ01S0143588.1:6430-30864 GCA_010110895.2 Picea sitchensis
CATGTCCCTTTCCCATAAAGTCACTCTTACTTTATTGTGTAACTCCTTGATCATATGCATAAGTTGACATTGAATATACTTTGATATCTTCACTTTGGTTGGTTTGTTTTGTCTTGGACTTGACTTCACGAGATCACCAGAGTGAAGCGGGAACAACAGATACCTAAGGAAGCGATATCAAGGTATGTCCCTTATTCCTTCTCTTTAGTAGATTCAATGACTACAACTTAGGGAAAGGGTTGTGTCCTATCCTGTTTGGTTCTAGATATAGGTGGATCTAGGGAGATCTATTAGTGTTCGCACCTACCGATTTGTTCGATAACAAAATTGGTGACTCCACTAGGGATGCAACCCATTTTTGGTGGTTTTTGGTGGTTTTTCCTTGGCCATTTTCTCTTAACTTACCATTTTTCATTTCCATCAATCTCTGAGTCTTGAGGAGACCCTGATAGACTCCCTGGGTCCAGAAGTTCCTTCAAAAATTTTGTCTTTTTTCCAAATTTTTCTTAGTTTCAGGCCTTCTTGCACTGCACCCTTCTGTAGCCTGCGATAACCACTATAGTTCGCATCCTTATTTGTAATTTAGTGCAAACTTCTCACACTCTGCCTACGAGAATCCTTGATTCTCACACTGTACACCATTGCCAACCTGTGAACCCATTTGCAAATTTTTGGATTAAGGTTTTTTGTATCCTCGGATGCCTAGATTTGTATGTGTTTGAAAAGAACTTCTCTGACCAGTGATTGATTGTTTCTTGACTTTGAATCTCGTGAATGATTAGTCTTCAAAAATCAAAAGCTCTTCTTGTTCATTTTTTCTCAATTGTTACCTCTTGACCTTTTCTTAACAAGGATATAATCTATGGTTTCGAAATCTGAGTGCTTATTTGGTTGGGAGTCGGTGATTAGTTTAAAAGTTGGGATTAATGGTCTTTTTCAATTGCTCATTACTTGGAAAATTGTTATCCATATGCATTTGAAGAGACTAGTCTTGTCTGTTTGTTATTTTTGTCTTCATTGAAAGATTAGTTTGGGTGTTGGTTGGGTATTTCTTTTTCATTGGTTGCTTGTTTTTTCTTAGTTCCACAACTATTGTTTGGCTTCTAATAAAAAATTAAAGACATTTTCTCTTTTTTAAGAAACTTTTTATTCAAAAATATTGGCATTCAATTGTTGAAATAGAACGAATAGAGAACTTGCATTGTTCATGATTGATTGATATTACATTTCAGAGAAGATCATACATCGTAGTTCACATTGTTCCAGAAAACTCCTCTTTCCCTCCTGTAAATAGGATTCATCGAACAAAAAAATTGTATCTTTCATTCCTATCGATGCATTGTTGGTTCAGAGTCTCACACAACATCGGTTTCAGTTCCGTCTCCTTTGAGTAACAACAACCTTTAATAATATTGCACAATTTTAAAATTCAACTAGTAACTTTTTCTAGGACTCTTTTTACACCAACATTATCTAGGATAGAGCTTTGGAATAGGTAGTGAGACACACTCTCCAAAGCACTAAACACAGAATAGTATCTTGTGATGAGTGTCAATTTCCATTTGCAACATTTTGTCCTGGGAAGCCCTTCTCACACAAGGGTCAAACCCGAGATCGCATTGAGATTGACAGAGTTACTCACCCTACTTTATCGATATCATTGTAGAGATTTCACGTATTACGGAGGTCACTTGAAGGTATACCCGCAATGATGAGTGGAAGCCTCTCAAGTTGATTTCAGGCTAGATACCCTGCCCTTGCGTGTGGATCGGACTGTCGATTGTTCCCCCAGGAATCATTGTTGTTGGTGGTAACCTTAGTATCCTATCTTCTTAGGGTCTTACACAAGGTGACTGTGAAGGGGAAAGTATTCACGGTACCTGGAATCGACGTTGGCCAAACTCCCTCAGGCTCCTTGGAGGGTATACCCACGATTATGTGTGGGAGCTTGCACCAGGGTGTAAGTCCGTTAAGCAGGTCGTCAACATAACTTTTCCACCCTAGCCTAGCCCCTTCTTGTCTCATCATCGCGACGTTGGATTTCATCACCAACTAGTGACTTCAGAATTGGAAGGTCTTGTTTGCTTGGTTTTGTTTCCTAGATTTTACTAGCGCATGTTGTTTGTTTACCCAAGTTGGCCTTAGAATTTATTTCGTAATATTCTAACTCAATCACAATTGACCCTCCACGTCGTTCACGTAGAATGCAAGGCCTACCCACAGAAAATCTGGAAGGTTCTCAACCCTTTCCTACCAACCCACTGAAGGGCTCTCCTCAACAGAGTGAAGTCCAAGATGTCACCACTCCACAAGTGGAAAGAACTAACTCTTTAGAACGGTTCCGAATTACTAATTCTCGAGAGGACTTTTGACTTCCTACTGACTCTGAGAGACGTATTGTTTGAGTGAATTCTTTCGAAGATCTAGTTGTTCAGTCTTCTGGATCACCAACCAGACCTTTCATAGGACCTGAGGGTCAAGATCCTTTGTGGACTACTGGTATTTTTAGACGGGATCTCTTTGGCTCAGGAGCAAGTGTTGATATCATTGTCGCACCTAAGATACCCAAAACATATGATCCAGGCACAATACCTTTTACTACTGCTTATTATTTTCCTGGTACAGATACCCTACCAGCTGACCACATATTGACTCTCCCTCTACAAACGGTCCATTACAAAATGGTCCTGAATACTATGAATCCTCACACCCAGATTACAATGGTTGGCCAAGCCCCCATTGGCACACCACTTTCACCTAGAAACACCCCACCACTTCCACCTGGATATCATGCATTGAATGCTTCTATTCCTACTCCTACACAAATCTCATCCAGGACTCCTGGTGGTTCCACTCCTTCTGGGCACCATCTTCCCGGTTTCATTCTGACACTTCCTCCACCCCCTTTTAGAGGAACTCTTCCATCCTCTATCGGAGGCACTGATCCTAGTGGCACCATTCTGTCTTTCACACCGAATTACCAGATTCCCGTTGGTGGACAATTTCACCAAGGAGACCAAACTCAACCCCCTTTTGCAGGACAAATCCCAACCAAGACGCAACCCTTGATTGGGGGGAAACCCCCACCGAACCCACCCTATGGAAAAAACATACCTCCATCCTTGGCCCAGCATTGGAATCATCTTATACAACATAATCCTCACTCGACTGGGGGGAAACCACCTCATGCTAGCCCCATCATACCCCCTAGTACAGGCCAACCCTATCCAGGTACGTCTAATCCTAATTGGGGCTCGAATGTTGCACCCCACACCCCTTCTCAAGGGTACAACCCTATGAATTACTTGCTTCCACACCAACAACCGAATCTGCCCAGATCTTTGCATTATATGCAAACTGCTTATGGTCCCACTGGTCTACCGATGGGACTTCCCCCCCAAAGCCACCTGTACCCACATGTGAATAGACAACTACCTTTCTTAGCCACCCTGGACCACCCAGATCTGTCAAGAATTTTAAATGATTTGATCCGTCACTCTCCTCAATGGCCCTCCATACCCGCCAAACTACCATCTGATATACCTAAATTCGATGGTAAGCCAGGAGATGACCCGAACAATCATGTCATGACTTTTCACCTCTAGTTATCATCCAACTCCTTGATGGATGACTCTATTCGTTTACACCTTTTTCAATGAACCCTCACAGGTTCTGTCGCAAAGTGGTATATAGAATTAGCATGAGGCTTATTCACTGACTTCAACACCCTTGCTATGGCTTTCCTCACCCACTACCAGTTACAGATTCGCTATGAAACGGGAACCAAGATTTTGAGTTCTTTCAAACAAACTAAGGCCACTCATATTTCTGATCACATTCATGAGTGGCGACGGAGACGACGTCTCATCAAACTAGAACTTCCCGATTAGTTGTTGGCAGAGTGGTTCATGAAATCATTCATGAACGACATCGGTCATGACATTGCCATGGGTGGAGTGGTCACCGAAGAGTAGGAAATCATTCATGCCTAATACCTAGACCTTGTTTACTCACAAATGGGTACTCTTTATGACTTACTCCCTGATGTGCCTCGTCCTTCTACTTCTGCTACTTCAACTACCCCTACTGCTTCTCATGTAGCCGATGGTTAGATTGGCACATTCCATGCCCAACCTCATTCCGTCCAAACCTCTAGCAACAACCCCAAACCCATTTCTTCTCATGTTCAAAATGCTTCATTTCCTACCCCTCCCATGGGCAAGACTTATGAGGTAAATGTTGTTCAATCTACCCCCGCTGGCAAAAACAAATCCAGAAAGGGAAAGGGTAAGAATAAGGAGGACAAAAATAATTTGCAAGCAGAGAGAACCAAAACACCACATGTTGACGATAGAGATAAGCGCAAACCCTGATACCCTTGCCTTATCTATGGTGATGATCACTACACTAAGGATTGTCCACGATGAGCCAAGGTTACTAACTTCCTTCAAGGGACCACGAAACCACCCACTCCATTTGTATTGTCACAACCCTTCCCTTTTCAACAACAAGCCCAATTGGTCATTCATGACCAACCTACCCCTCCAATACATTCTATGCCTTAATGTGTACTGACGATTCCAAGAATGACATCACACTTACCACTCGAGCCAAAGATTATTCTTCCTCCAAAGAGAAGGTTGACTCGATACCTCCTTGGTTGGTCCAACCATCTCCTATGACTCCACCTACCAACGGTCCTCTTCATCTCGAACGACCGAACCTAGATACATTTATTCATCCTCCTCCAAAGGGTATTGTTCAAAAATTGGCTTTCAATCCTCATGCACATGCTGCCCAGAACTACAGCATTGTCAAAGATATGGCCCAAGCACCATCCGTGTTGTCAGCCCTCGAAGTCCTTCAAAGTTTTCCTGTACAATGGAAGGAATTGTTGAAATCTATTGATGGAATTGACCCTACGGATACGAATTTAATAATTTTTGACTTGGATGATCACATTACAAGGTTACCCCCTCAACTCACATTCCAAATACAAGTTATTGTCTCCGACAAAAACATTTTTAGAACGATAATTGATGAGGGTGGCTCGACTTGTGTCATGTCTATTACCTGCTGGAAAGCCATCGGCTCTCCTCCTTTGACCAAATCCCAGAACACGCTCAAAGCCTTCAATGGCTCTAGTTTTAAGCCTTACGGTGTCCTCCCTTCATTGTCTATTACGTTAGAAGGCAAAACATTCCAAGTTGAAGTGGAGGTCTTTGACTCTCCTCTCGATTACAACCTTCTACTTGGTCGTAGCTGGATTGTTTCCATGCGTGCAATTATGTCGACTCTTTTTCATGTCGTGTGTTTCCCACATCAAGGAAAGGTAATTACCATCGACCAATTAGCTTTCTTTAACTCCGATGCATGTACCAGAAACATACCGTTCATTGCCAACCCCCCCGAATACGAGAACGTCGATGTGGGTCTTCTAAAAGACTCCTCATTAATGGGTACCTTCCCCATCCCACCACCCGATGTTCCACATCCATATGTCACCTCGATCAACATGATCTCCACCTCTATTCATGAAACCCCTGCATCTCACGACCCATGGATGGTACCCAACCCCTGAAATCATCTTCGTTACGGTGATGAAATGCCTTTGAGTCTGGTCAAATTCGCCTATCAGGCCATTCAATCGACAACCCCTTCTACCCCCTCTCTTGGTGATTTATCTCCAGATCATTTTCGTGTCATTTTTCCCACGAAAAAGATGATTATGTCTGTTATGGAAGACACCCCCTAGGACGATGGACATCATCGTTCCATCCTCTTCCTGGAACAACACACCATCGAGAGCTACCAACCGATCTCCACCTCGTCGACCGTTGTCGTCATTTCTATTGTTCCCGAGTCTACACATGATGTGTTTTTTGAAAGGAACTTAAGTAGTATCTCACCCACCATCCCCCTCGACATATCCATAAAACCTGGAATTGTCGAAAATGTGCATATCGGAGCTTCGTGTTCCCCTAATGAAATTGTCACCTACAAGTTGCTTTTTAAATAATTTATTGATGTCTTCACCTGGAGCTATGAAGAAATGTTGGGTATTGAACCCGACATTGTGATACATGAGATTAATACATACCCAGATTCTAAACCCATCCGGCAATGCCTTCATCCGGTCCGCCCATGTAAAGCGGTCTCTATCAAGCTTAAAGTCGAGAAACTTCTCAAAGCTGGCTTTATTTACCCGGTGGCTCTCACTGACCGTGTTTCCAATCTTGTCCCGATCGACAAGAAACAAGGCACAATCCGTGTGTGTGTTTATAATAGGGATATTAACAAAGCATGTCCTAAAGACAATTTTCCTACCCCCTTCATCGACCAGATCGTCGACGATTGTGCCGGTAGTGAAATCTTATCTCTAATGGATGGTTTCTCCGGATATAATAAAATCAATATCGTTCCCGCGGACCAACACAAAACCGCTTTTATTTGTCCTTGGGGCACTTTTTCCTATCGAAAACTTCCTTTTGGTTTAAAAAATGCTGGCGCAACTTTTCAGCGCACTATGTCTTACGCCTTCCATGATATCAAGCACATCGTGCAGCCATATCTAGAAGACTTACCCGCTCATTCCATGCACCGTGTAGATCATCCAATACACCTCCGAGCCATTTTCCTTCGATATTGATTTTACCATATACGCTTGAATCCTCACAAATGCATTTTCTGCGTAGAATCTGGCCAACTCCTAGGATTTATTGTTTCATGTCAAGGGATCTGGGTAGATCCTTTGAAGGTCAAGGCGATTCTCAATCTCCCTCCTCCTTCCTCACTTCGCCAGTTACAAAGTTTGCAAGAGAAGGCAAACTTTCTTCATCGTTTCATCCCAAACTATGTTGAGCTAACCCTTGTATTTGTGTGACTGCTCAAGAAAGGTTTTGAGTTCATATGGGACACCACTGCCAACAAATCTTTTGAAGCCTTGAAATTGTCTTTGACACATACCCCACTACTCTCCCCACCTGATTACAGTCGTGACTATTTCCTTTACCTCGCAGCCTCGGACTATACCATCGCTATGGTTCTCGTCCAGGAGCATGATTCTCATAATGAACATGTCATTTATTACTTGAGTCGGAGTCTCATGACTACTGAAACCAAGTATTTACATGTTGAAAAACTAGCATTGGCAGTCGTCCAAGCTGTCCAAAATTTCTGGCACTATATCCTCTCTCGCAAGACTACAGTAATTTCTACCTATAACCCTATGCAGCACATTCTTACACGTCAATTGCTAGGGGGAAAATACTCCAAATGGATCATAATACTCCAGGAGTTTGACTTAGAATTCGAATGCGCTAAGTCCAAGAAATCCTTGGTGTTTATTGAGTTGATATGCAACCTTCCCTGCTCTGAGATGGAAAATGTAGCAGTCGATTCATTACCCGATGAATCCCTTTTCCTGATTAGTTCCGATGACCTTTGGTACTGAGATATCATGATATATCTCTAGACCCAAACTTTCTGGCCCAATTTGTCTAGCACTGACCGTCGTTGTATACGCTACCAAGCCCATCAGTATATTATCCTCAGTGATACTCTTTATCATCGTGGGATTGACTCCGTTTTTCAACACTGCCTCATGTTTGATGAAGTCGAGAAATCCCTAAATGACTGCCATTATGGAGCCTATGGTGGTCACATGTCTGGGTATGCTACTACCCAGAAGATCTTATGAGCAGGGTATTATTGGCCCTCTTTATTCAATGATTGTATAATTGCCATCCAAAAATGCCACGCTTGCCAGACTTACAACAATAAAATACGATCACACCCCGCTCCTCTAAACCCTGTGGTCTCCGTTGGTCCTTTTGTGAAATGGGGTATCGATTTCAAGACATGTCACCCTCACTCGGTCGGGGGGCATGGATACATTATTGTAGCCATATATTATTTTACAAAATGGGTTGAGGCGATGCCAACATTCGACAATACTGGAAAGAATGCAGCACTATTCATATTCAATCACATCATAGCTCATTTTGGTGTTCCTCAAGCTATCGTTATTGATCATGGTACCCACTTTAGAAACTTCATGATGTCCAAACTCATTGAAAAGTTGGGTCTTCGCCATGAAAACTCAACACCCTATTACCCACAAGCCAACGGCCAAGTTGAAGCAATAAACAAGGTCCTCATTACCATGCTTTGACGAATGATAGGGATTCACAAAACAAGTTGGCACACGATGTTGTTTTCATCATTGTGGGCTTACTAGACATCCATTAAGTCTGCTACCGGGTTTACACCATTCCAGTTAGTTTATGGTCTAGAATCCATCCTTCCAATTGAATGTGATATACCCACCCTAAAACTAGCCGTCAAACTTCTCCCAAACACTTATGTCGAAGAAGAACGCCTGTTGTATCTTATGCAATTAGACGAAACCCATCACGATGCCACTCTGGTTATAGAAGCCCAGAAGAAACGTGTCAAAGCCCAATACGACAAACATGTCAGGCCACGTGTTTTCTTCGAAGGTGATCTGGTTCTTCTGTACGAACAAGATTGGGATATGCTAGGAGCTAGAAAATTTGAAGCTATGTGGAGAGGTCCTTATATCGTCAGATGATTTTTGGAGAAAGGATCTTATGAGCTAGTAGACTACGATGGTATCCCCTTAAGTGAACCCAGAAATGGGTTGTACTTAAAGAATTACTATGCCTAAGATCACATGTGCATGAGTGCTTGTATTTTATTGTATCATACTCTTTGTGTATTACTGTAGTATGCTTTTTCGTTATCTGGTCTCTTCCCTTGACCGCTTATGTTACATTGTGCTTAGTTTCCAGATGTCGGATTCTTTTCTACCCCACATTGGCTTCGCCGATGGAGCTAGCCGTAGTACTCAGAATCTTGCTTCTGCTGCATGCGCAATTTACGCACCTACAAACGAACTCATCAGTCTGCGAGGTGTGTGCCTGGGTCGTGCAACCAACAATATTGCAGAATATAGTGTCATCGTCGAATTGTTGATTGATTTTATTTCGCTTGGCATCCGCCACCTGGTTATACGACTCGATTTGTAGCTAGTAGTAATGTAGCTAAGTAATGTCTATGCTATTCGAAGTCCTACTTTATTACGGGTATATTTATGGATTCGCCTCTTGGAACGTTATTTTGATTATATTGAGTATCAGCACATTCCTAGATGTCTAAATACATTGACTGATGCATTAGCTAACTATGTGTTAGACATGCATTTGGGCCATTTATAAGCCAATCACACGTTACATTTATAACACAACACAAGATAATCCGGTAGAAGCCATATATATGTATATAATGATCAAAAAGTTTCTGTCCAAGGACCAAAATATCAAAAATACAAATCCCATGGCTTCTACAAAATAGCGTCACAGATGACGCTCACGATAACACATGACTGCTCAAGCCACCCTACGAAGCAGTCGACTGATAGACTCAAACACCCCCAAAGTATGGCCCTGGTAATGTCTAGGGATCTCCCCAATAGCCATATATGGGATGTCAGCAGTCAGCCCCTCCAAGTTCTGCTCCACTGCCTCGTAGTCTTCGGCATCCCATCTCGCCACTGGAGCTGCCTCTCCTCACCGCTGAATAGGAGACGTTCTCGGAGGTCGAGATGGCCCCACATCTGTGCCATCAAAAAGATATTTTTGGTTAGTTCTTGGATAAACACAAAAACATTTCATATGATAAAAATTACAAAAACACTTAAAAAGAACAAAATGTGTACTTCTTACCTAAATCACCCCACTGAGCATCCTTAGGTAGGGCCAAATTTGGATCCCCTTGGAAATCCAAACCAGCGTATGCGTAGTCATCAATCATCAGCATCTGGGGCCGCAACCAGTAAATGAATCATTGTACTTGATGATGGGCCCAGCTACGTGTCGGGCCATGAGGTTGCACCATCTCAACATCCTCGGATCCTGTGGGGCCGATAAACCCCAATCAACCTGTAATCTCAGCAGTGGGACCCTCTTGAGGAAGAAGGACACCAAAAGTGATCCATACCCAAAATACTTCAAGTTTCCCCTTCTTCACTTCGTCAATTGCCTCTTCATACTGCAGAGAACTGCATCCGACCAATTGAAGACTCATGGCTTTGTGCACTCTATGGCATATTGGAAGTAGCTCTAGAGATCCATGTGTGGAGTCGCGCTCCTGGCCATGCGTGATATAGTGAAAAAAATGGTTTGCAGGGTCAAGTCTTGGACCCCCCAAATAGAAACCTTTCCCTTACTTCTTTCTGCCTCAGGAACACAATACCGACGACAATACTCACTCACAGGGAGTCTGCCACCTTGGCCACCGGTCAAGCTAGTATGGTACCCATGTCATGATATCCCTATTAGAAAATAGATATCCTCGATATCTAGGGTCAAAGTGTGGACTCCCATGTGAAACAATTGTTGGTCCACATCCCACATAGGAACCAGGTATTCCAACAATCTGAGTTGGGCCCTCATACCCGGAATCCTGAAGAATTTCAAGAGCCCATAGTTTTGGAGGGCAGCGACGGTACCCGAGTCATTCCCGGCAATGGAATCCTCCTCCTCATGTTCTCTTTCTTGCCACTCCATCATTGTGATGGTCAAATACCTGCACAAGATCCATAAGAGAAGGGTCAACAACTTATCTCAAACCTTGGCATAATTTTTATCAAGCAATAGACAATTTTAAATTTCATTTTTCGGCCCCCGCAGGTACCCCTTTAGCACAGTGTGAGATTCTCGTAGGTTCTCTTAAGGCCACCTGCGAGAATCATAGATTCTCATAGGTCCCGCATGGCCAACCTGCGAGAATGCTCGAGCGCAAGTTATGGCCCTAAAATGGACCTAAAACCCTGAAAATTGCCAATGAAAACTAAAAATAAACCATTGAAAAGGTGAGAGATTAAGAGCTTACCTCGTTGGCGGATACGATTCGCCAAATGGTCGCTTGTGCCTCCCACGATCAAGCGAACAAATTTGGGGGAAAATGAGGTGTATTGGGCAAAGTTTTTGGCAAAATCACAATGAAATGGTAAAAGTCCTTTTTACCCATATTTATTCACTTTTCACCATTTTTGTTGATTTTTTATATTATTTTGTCTATAACACCTAATGCCCTAATAGTCCTATGAGTGTGGTTTTTGCAGATGTAGCAACTTTGATGTCCAAACGAAGGAGTACAGGTGTTTTTTTTCTTTTTGTCGCATGTACGACTACTTTTTAGGGTTTTTTAGAAAAACCTCAAAAATATATGAGAACGTAACCGAGTATACTTTTTCTCGTCTTTTTGTACTCGTATGGTAGCACAAAAATGACGACCCTAGAGGAGTATCCTTTAAGCTCTTTTCACACTCCATAAAAATGAAAATATTGTCGAGTGATCTTGTTCTCTTCACGCTTGTTAAAGTATCTGAAGAAAACATTCGACGAGCGATAGTTTATCACTTTTTCGGTCTCGTCGGATTTATTTATGAAAAAAGAACTGGGAGAGTTCTCTTTAAGTGTTTTTCAAACTCTCAAAACATGAAAAACTCTCGAGTTTTCTATCCTTGGACTCGTTAAAAAAACATCGACATACCCGTAATGGGACCAAACCACTCCTTCCTAGGGTTCATTAAACATACTCTGAGGGACGCGTCCGAAGGATGAGCTTACATCAACAAGTATATTTTATCCTCCTCAAGCTTGCGTAAAAACAAAGAGGTACTCGCCAGAGATGGTGGGGGAAATTTTGGGAAAGGGTTGTGTTTTCATATTCATATTAACGGCAGTAAGCGTCGCTCTTGAACATGACACCCCCTATTCATCATTTGAATCCGGGTTGGTCCATTTGTCTCACATTCGACTTGCTACAAGGTTGTATCTTGGGTCGTCTTTGAGTCAGTGCTACCAAGTCCTTGGTCGTGTCGTTCATATGTTCAAGAGAAGTTCATATGAGCCCTCTATTGAGTCAGCCATCTGCAGTTGTCTATTCTTACTATGTTGGCCCTCCCTATGTCTGTTTCAACCTGTATTCGTACTCTATTTCACCCTCAAAATCTGCTACTTATTTCATGTCATTGATGGGGGATACATCAAGGCCCTCCTGTGACAAGTCTTATTCCGTCAACTCCAACTCATTATCCGAAAACAAGACTTAGAAATTATTTAGTACCTTAGAGCATGCATGCCTTAATGGCAGGTCTCTTCGCTTTCGACATGGGTTTGACATCATTGATCCATGATCGAGAGATTTCGATGGGTGCTCAACTTCAGCTCATTCATTCGCATTCGTTCGGATTGTACTTCGGTTCCTTGGGAGTCATTGACATCAATGGTGATTTCCCTCGCACTTGTTAATGGTTTTCATCAACGACCGGTAATCAAGTGGTTTCTACCATGTTCGACTTCAGCACATGTAATCGCATGGCTAGATTCATACTTTCGGGTGACGGGCTTGAACACCTTGGGTCTCATCTTTTTGATCCAGGCTGTTATGGAGTAATGATTTGTATCAGCACATAGATCCACTTTGTATGTCATGTGGCTATCTCATCTTAATTTAAGTCCTATTGCATAGATCCACAGTGTATTCCTGGTGGCTATGCAGCATTTTCATGGCATGGATCCATGGTGTATGATTGGTGGCCATGACCTACATTTGTGATTTTACTCATTTGTGATCTGAGTATGGGAGTGTCTACCTCAGAACTGGTATTATATTCTGCAGATGCTTGGTTGTTGCAGGTTTCCGATTAGGTGTGCTCCTGGTTTCTAACACATACATGCAGTTTACAAAGTATTTTGGTTGTCACAGATTCCGGCCTCTTACTTTGGGGGGGATTTTGTTACACATGATTTTGGTCACTCAGGTGGTGTCTCAACAGTGATGTATTCAAACTCCCAACAAGGACTTTTTTCCTGAGAAAATTGGCTCATGTCTTCTTCCAAAAACATATTTTTAAGATGAGTTTGCAGGCTGCCTATGGTATAGGGTGTGAGAATCCTTCATTCTCACAGGCCACCCACACTTAGGGTGTGAACTTCTCGCAGTCTGCTCCATATATAGGGTGAAAACCTGTGTTTAAGCTTGGAGAGAAGAAGAGGTCACGAAGGTTCTAGAAGGGGATCTTCTAGAAAATGAGTTGGCATTCGTATGGTTGTCATTCTACTGACTTATCAGATTTGGTGGGATCATCCTCATCCATGTAACCATCTCTCCTTCTCCTATATATTGAAAGGTTTCTCATGGAAAAGGTTAAGCAAGATTGAATGAAGAATTGGTGAAAGAATTGTGTGAAGAACCTGGCTTGGACAGAAGCTTGAAGACTATGTTTGGTCTATCAAAAGGAATTGGATCTTCTTCATGCAAGTACAGAGCAAGTGTGTGTGTTGGAACCAAGGGTCATTGAAAGGAAGCTGGAAACATTAAGGCGATCAGGTTGTATCTTCTACTTTCAATTAATATGATACATCGGCATGTCCCTTTCCCATAAAGTCACTCTTACTTTATTGTGTAACTCCTTGATCATATGCATAAGTTGACATTGAATATACTTTGCTAGGTTCACTTTGGTTGGTTTGTGTTGTCTTGGACTTGACTTCATGAGAGCACCGGAGCAAAGAGGTAACAACAGATACCTAAGGAAGTGATATCAAGGTATGTCCCTTATTCCTTCTCTTTAGTAGATTCAATGACTACAACTTAGGGAAAAGGTCGTGTCCTGTCCTATTTTGTTCTAGATCCAGGTGGATCTAGGGAGATCTGTTAGTGTCTGCACCTACCGATTTGTCCGATAACACTCATGAAAGATCCCAAAGCACATGCACTCATCATGCATGATGGAAAAGGGTCATCCAAACAGAATGGGAAGGAGGGATATTCCAAACCCTTTAATGATTCTTCATGTTCCAAATACTCTTTAGATTCCAAGAAGAAGAAGAAGGGAAAGCAGTGCACTTACTACAATAAATTGAATCATGAAGAATCCACATGCATGAAGAAAAAGATCGATCTTATGGCACATGCACTTCAGCAGAACAACCTTGGAAACTTCATTCCAGAGGGATTCAAGAAGCAGAAGGAAGAAGATCGTGCTCCTAAGAAAGGTAATCATCGTGCTCTTGTTGCAATTCATTCCTCATCTGATTCATGGATTATAGATTCTGGTGCATCCCATCATATGGCAGCGAAAGAGGAAGTTTTCTCTTCTTTGAGTCCATGCTCAAGACCCCTATTCTCAGGGGGGATGATACTCCAGTAGCAGTAGCAGGATAAGGGAGAGTGGAACTCCATAATGGTATTTTTGAGAATGTTTTACATGTTCCAAAGCTTTCTATGAATCTACTCTTAGTTTATCAGATCACTAAGAAAGGTAAAAAGGTTGAATTTACATTAGACTCAGTTTCATAATTGACATGCATGATAATTCCATTATTGCAATCGCTGAGGTGGATCACAAGTCAAGGTTGTATAAATTCACTAAGTTTTCTGACGATGACTTCTCTAGTCTACTTACACATAAGAAGAGTACTTTGCATGCAATTCTAGTGCAACATGAATATACTCTTGTTCTTCCATCAGTTTCAGACATCAGAAATGATTCCATACACTCAGATTTTGTACATGGAAATAAGCAAGTAGTACAACCAGATAAGAAGCCAGTGCCAAAGCTTCAGCATATGCCCAAGAAGACACAGACCACACTTCAGGCATCAGGAAACCTTGCAGGGAATCCATTAGATTCGAGGATGACTTGATCTCAGCATGAGGAGCCTTCTCATGTACTTTCATCTTCAGAACCTTCGATGCCCATGCATTGTTATATGGTTCAATCTACTAATCCACAGAACTACAATAGGGTTGTGGGAAATCCATTATGGAAAGAAGCCATGCAGAAGGAGTATGACTCACTCCTACATAAACAAACTTGGCATATAGTTCCACTTCCACCAGAAAGGAATATTTTCATGTGCAAATGGGTCCACGGGATCAAGAGGTACCAGGATAGACAGGTTGCCAAAGGACTTCATCAGATCCATAAATATGTCTACATCTTCACGAAGACTTTCAGTGAGCATAAGTTTCAAAATTTACGGGATCGTCTTTTAGTGAAGAATACAGTTGCCTAGCAACTGCCATTTTCTTCTTTTGATACATTATCTTTTGAGGGGAGGGTTTGGTCCCACGTGGTTTTCCCTCTTTCCTCATTTTTATTCAGTGTTCATTAGTTGCATTGTACATGAGTACCTAAAATGGCCTAGTAGTCGGGACTCATTTTTTACTCCATAGTGATGTTCACAGGGGGGTGTTGGAGAAATTTTTATTTTTGGCACACTAGTTCAATGGGAGTAACACTAGTTCAGTGGGAGTTAACTGGCTAGTTATATTTTAGACTTTCTAATCTTAGATCATCATTATTATGCATGCATTCCTAATTATAGGATGTCATTGTCTATATGAGTGAAGATCACTCACTCATTGATAAGATCATAATATACATTGATTCTCATTATTCATTGTGTATATATCTTCCTTTTCTTGATAAGCTTTATTTGTGTATGCTTTAGCTAGGTCTCCTATGCAGGTTTCCATGAAACAATGACATTCTTGTCACAACTTAAATTCAATGGTGAAGGTGAGACAGATGCATCTGAACATGCCTTTAAATTCTGGAATTTTTGTAGTTCTCATAATATTACTAATGGAAGTGTCATTTGCAGGTTGTTCACTCTCACTTTTGCAAGTTGAGTCAGGAGCTGGTGTGAGACTTTGTCGATTGTCTCTATTCACACATGGGAGCAGTTCATGTTTCAATTTTGGCATGTTTTTGTGAATTATGATTATGATGATTTGTTTGAAAAGATATCGGAGCTTAGGAATAATGAATATGAAACTCTTGAATATTTTGTTATCAAATTCACTCATCTTTGCTATAGATTTCCTTTAGATCATAGGCCCTCTACCAATGATTTGATTTCTTGTTTAGTTTCTCTTACTAATGAAACATATGAGCCAGTGGATGAAGAATCTAAATCACGTTTTAATGTTTCTTCACATGATGATTTGGATTTACATGAGAATTTTGAAAATTCTAATGGTTTAGTTGGACTCCATATGTATGGATATTTCTTTACTATGGGGGATATAGATCAGAGAAAAACTTATTCTTCGAAAGAAGTATATGTATCCTCCTACCACTCCATTCCCCCTTCCTTGTGACAAAAAAGAGACCTCTTGTCTTGTAAATTCATTTTCATATTTTTATATAGTTGAGCAAGAGGAGGGTTCTTTTATTGATAATGGGGCACTTCAAGTCACACCCATGGTTATGTCAAGTTCTCATTATCCAATCTTATATTTTCCATCACAAGGAATGGAAGAGGGAGATATGGGGAAAGATATGAATGTTGATCATTTTGTTAATAAAGAAAATCTGGACACTTATGACATGAATCCTCCCTCACCCATTGATAAGTTGGAATTAGTTTATGTTGATTTGAGTTGCCCTGTTGTTATAAATTCTCCTAGTTCAACCGAAATACAACAAGAATGTTTTCCTATTGTTGATGGATTAGTTATTGAACCTTCTTGTTCTAATAATTCTTGTGATTGGCTCCTCTCTTCTAACTATGAATATTATTTGGAAGATATTTTGGATTCTCATATTATGAAGGAGAAAGACATTAAAGATGATATTTTCACTTCAGGAGAAGAAACAAACATACAAGACATACCACTTTTATCACAGCAATCCACTTTTTGTTTGGAAGAGGAAAACCATGCTGAGGAAGAATGTATTGATTTTGAAACCAATCCTAGTGTGGAGCCTACTAATTCACAATCAATCACTAATATGCTTGAGGAAGAGGAAGTACCATTCAGGGAGTCGCTTTTTGAAAATGTTTCTTATTCAAGAGAATATTTTAATTCTCTTGATTCTTCCACATTATTATTATTTGTATCTTGGTCTCTTTAATGGTTTGATCTTGCGGGAATCCACCCATTGTCCTATTCAAATAAACTCAGTAGGGATGACCCATTTTGAGATACTTGATGGTGGTGGTGTGCATGTGGAAGATAGAGAGAATAAGGCCTCTTCCCATGAACTTATTGCAACCATGACTTATCAACCTTTTTCATGGGATGAAGGAAATGTTGTAGAAAATGTATATCAGACCATGTCTTCTTCTTTTTCATCTTCATTTACAATTAGTAGAGATTATTCTTGTTCAAGTATCCCTTTATTTGGGATTGTTCATGTTAGTGGATTTCACCATTGTCTTGAAGATATTTCTCATACCATGGTGGATTCTAGTCCATGAATATCATTTGATTCCACTAATGTATATCAATTTGATGGTTGCCTGAAGTATGAGTCCAAGGAGGCTTTCCAAGACAATGAGGCACTTTGGTCTACATGGATGGTTATGTCAAGACCTCATTCTTTTGGTTTGTCTTCAAGGATAAACAAGTTTATTAGCATAAATATTATCTCACCAAGTACACTTCACACATATTCTATGCATGGTTCTCATTTGGTATGCTACTTTCACGTGAACTCCCTCCATAAATTCTATGTTAGTCATAATAGACTTTATGATAGAATTGAAGCATGGTTGGAGGAACCTTATTCATCTAATGTTTCCATAAAGTATCACAATGACATTTTCAATATGGTGGATAGAGTTTTTCAAGTTTTAATTCTTCCTACTTTTAGTTTATTTTTATTCCAAGTTCGGTTTATAATCTTTTGTTATGAACATGTGCTTGTTGGCTTGGGATTATATGGATGGCTACATTGGAATTATCACTTTAAATAACTTGTTTTTCATCCATTGCAGCGTAGAATAGGAGTAGGATAGAATAGGCTAGTGTCTTTCCTTTGCATAAGTTAGCTTTGCTTCCTAGCTTTTAATCAGTTTTATGTTTAAATTTTCTTTTTATTATTGTTGGTTAAACAGTACAATATTTCTCAGCCAAGGTGGAAAGAAATAGAAGGATTGCATGTTGATTTTCCTTGAATGGATTTTTTGGGTCCATAATTATTTTGATATGGGAAAATTTTACTTTATCTCATTCTCAAAATTTTATATGTGTTGGGTAATTTTCAAATCATTGATTTTATGCATGTTCACCATGTCGAATCCTATTAAAACATTTTGTCATCTTACGAGTGGGATATTTTAAATGGATAATGTCTCATTCTTTGAACGGAAAACTTATCTAGTAGATAGACAAACTACACACTATTCTTTCTCATTTTATTTTCTTCTTATTATATGAAATGTGTAAGCTCAAGAAAGTGGAATTTATGGTTTCTCTACTTGGAACACTCTTGGGAACTTGAGGATATCAATTTCATGGATTTTTCCATCACGACATTAACTTATCACCAATTTTAAATCAGATCTTACTCACTTCATTCATTTGTGATTTCTAATTCTATCTTTTGTTTATGATGGGGAAGTCAATCATCTAGACTGTGACCTAAGAAGTATTTGCACCTTACCAAAATCCTTAATTACTATCATTCATGCAACACTTTCTTGTTGCCTCTCACAAGGTTGAAGATGATCATACGATGTTTCACATCATTATCATTAATAATCAAAGGAAACACATACCTTGGGGTGCAATGCTAGTAATTTCAAATCAGATTTTTATTTACCTCGCAGGCATGCGAAAGATTTGTTGATGGGAAGGTATTTTTAGAGAATATATGGTATTGAAGTCTTATGGTTCTATTTGTGTTTGATTTATTTTGATTTTAGGAATAGAACATAGTGTCTAAGGGATCCCATTATCACAACAATCATGACACTAAGTCTATTGTAAAAGGGAATTTTGTGGGAAAACTCGTGATGACTATTTATCAAGATGAAAGGTTGTGGTATTTGACTAAATGGGAAAAATATGAATACTTGATTACTGCATTGGCATTTACACAAGTTTTATGACAGCCAATTTAGTCCCATTTTACATTAGCTTAGCATGCTTTGCTTCGGATTAGTTTTAATTTTTCTTTTTAGTTTTATTCCATTTTAATAAATTAGTCATTTAGAGGAAGATATTCTCCCAAACTGTATATGATCCCCAAACTGTCTAATAGTTGATCATACGATTCTATTTTGTTATGCAGGATGGGAAATCGTTTACACAACTAGAAGCTCGGTATTTTTATCTTTAATGAAGGCAACTTAGGGAAGTGTAAATTTAAACTTGGTTGCTCAGATTCCTTTGCGGCAAATTTTTTTAATTAACCAAGAATGTCACCAACCCAACAGTTGATCAGAAATGTAGTCTCATTCATATGTTTATATCTAATCTAATGGATATTTGGAGTCTTTTTAATGAATATTTTTTATGACCTATATAACTTTGATATCCCCTCTTTGCCTCATCAAATTGAATTGTTTGAATCTTTGGGATTAATAATTATTTCTAATGGCAAAGAGAAATTGGTTCTTGGGTAAGAAATATGAAATGTAATTTACATTATTGAAAAATTCATTGTTTCAAATATGCAAAGGACTTGTTCATGTCAAGAAATATTCAGAGCTTATGGGTTTGCATAATGTTTTATATGAGTGAATTTGAAAATTTGTTTTGACTGAGCATCCCTATTAACCTGTTTTACTATAAGACTATTTTGTTGCACTGAATGAAAAGAAAATTGTATGTGACAATTAGATCAATGGATTGTGTTGTGAATTTTTTCACTAGATTATTAATTCTCACAATCCTGATTGTTCTTCGTTTCAGATCTTTACCTAGAGATCTTTTTATTGGGCTTGGTGTTGAATGGTTAACATTTCTTGCATAGCTATTGCTCTTGGATTACTTTCCAAGATTTCATTAAGAATGCTTTCACTAATATTGTTCATCATCTATATTATGTTATTGACCTATATTTCACGATTAATTCTTCCTTTAATGATTAATAGAGTGTGATTTTTTTTTTCTCTCAATTTAGTGTAGTCACTTCTTTTATTTTAATTTGCACATAATTTTACTTCCTTGTTGCTTTCGATTTTTTAACCATGATAGTGGGTTCATATGCTTATAACGTCACATGTTAATTCTTAAATTAATCCAATTCTTTTGGGAATTTTCAACAATCAACAAAAAACAAAATCTCTGAAAATCTCAAATCAACTCATATAGGAAAGCTTGGTTGAATATTGATTTTCTTGATCACTACTCATTGTAACCTTGCAGATTGTTGGTCTTGGAAATTTTTTTCTTGATGGGTCATAGTTTGTGTGAAAAGTTTATTTAATAAAACCTTTTCCCTTGTCCCAATTCTTGGATAGAATAATGATATATTTGTGCATAGCATTCATGCTATGTTGTTGAACAAAATTTGTTACTTGTTGTTGGGTTCTTTTCCTATTTTCAATCATTTTATTCTTTTGATGACTAACATTCTAGCTTTAAGATTCATTTAACTTAGTTCCCTTTTCATGAAGTGGATTCAATTTTAGTGCTTGTTTTCTTCTTGTACAAACTGTTTCCATCCTTTGATTTGAATTTTGGTATGTTCCCTGAGTTGATTCGATGAATTTATGCATGAAGTTAATTTTTCAATTTGAATGAGAGGTAGTCAGTGCAGTCACACATACTAAAGAAATTTTTACAAGTCACAAAATGCATAGACTACTCTATCCGAATGAACATTCATGAAGTTATAAGTTGTAGGTATATACTAATGATCATGGTGGAACCGTGTGCTTATAAACATACCACGATAATCCATAAGTATAGGAAAGTGTCTATATATCCTTTTAATTGAGCTCCATTCACTTCATATTAATAAGATGGCTAATACTATGATGGTTTTAGGGAGGCATATGGGTTAAAATAAAATGCATAACATCTACTTAGCAAATCAAAGCTACTCTTGTATCACCCTACTTCCTTCACACCCTATGTGTGTATGCATATCTATATATAAATATAAAGGGTGAGCATATTTTGAAATAAAAGGAAGTTTAAATAACTATTAATAGCGTGGGAAGTACATATGAAGCAGTGAGCTGTAGTTCTGTTGCCCGTGAATATTATGCTTATCAATAGTCTTGAGGCAACCGTGGGAGCTATGGGCTTTCCGATGGAAGAAACAATGCCAAGAAAAGAGAGATGAGAACACACTTATGTAGATGTTGCTCGCTATAAAAAGTGAAACCATGGTTGAACCAAAACCAATATGAAGTGTGTCACCAGTAAAATAATTTACCTCACTAATTGGCTCTTTTAAAAAGGCGTGTTAGATTCTGAAATTACTAGAAATTTTTTGGGTGATATCTTTTAGAAATTTGGCATCATTGTGGTACCCCATGATTATTGGAAAATTATCTACATTTTTGTTGAGCTTATCTTTAAAAATCATATCTAAAGTAGGAAAATACCCTTGACTTATACTCACAGAGATTCATATCTTTAAAATTCATATCTAAAGTAAAGGAGTATGACTTATACTCCGCGAGAGAGAGATAATTGAGTTCTTCGATTGTGTGCATTTGTTGGTGATCCCAACAACTCCTTTACTTTTTTTTTTAAAAGTGAAAGGAAAGGGGGCCCTTACTAAAATTTTCATCCCTAGTGCCTAATCTTCTATTGTCTGATCTTAATGTTAATTATTTGTCTACCTTGAGGGAGGTGGGGGTTTGACCTTGATTTATTATTTTCTTTGATGGAGGTTGATCATTCATGTTGATCTTATGGTTTCAAATGTCTTCATGATGCTAGCATTATTATCAGTCTGTTGACATTTGTATGATGGAATCAACACGTTATCTTTGGACCTTTATGGAATTCTAAAAAGTGATTGATAATCCTATGTATTCTGAGGTTTGATATTTATTGATGATTGTATTGAATGAGTTTGTTGTTGAGTATTTTTCTAAATGGCTATTTGAAAATTTTGCATCATCTTAGATGCATGTTATAATTATATATGTCTTCATATTTATTCTCTCATATATGATCACACTCTCTTCAATTTTGAACTCTTATCTTGAGTCACAAAATCATGAATCCTTCTTTTGAGTTTGAAACTTGGCACATGCAATTTTAAGGAAACTTATCTCTGAGGTCACCCATAATTAACATAAATTTTGATTAAAGGCAGAGAATATAATTTTTATGGTGTATTGGAAAGTCTCCTTTTAATCGCATGACTGATCTCATATTATTTGTGGTTGCAAGAGTAAGTTCACAAGATCACTTTATTCACACAATTTCTCCAACCTTGAATGCATAATAAGGGGATCCATTGATCTTCTTCCTCCTTCCTTGATCCAGGAGGATCAGGAATGCTCAAAAATTGATTGTCTCAAATTTTGATGGAAATGACCTCATTGCATAGATCTTGACAGATATTTTGAACAGAATTTGAATAGCCTAAAATGGAAGTTGTATGAAAAATTTATGATGTTTTGAAGATTTTGACTAACATGTAAAAATTCAAACAGGGTAGGACATGTGGTATCCCTAGAAGATGACATGTGGATTGTACGGACACTGATGGATGCCCACATGGCATCATGAGATGACACATAGTATTATGGAAGGAAATGATGATGTGGACTATATGGATGACACATGGCATCACCAGAGGATATTGTACATGGCGTCCTGAGGATGACAAATGAGAGTACAACACTAACATGGCAGGTGGCAATATAGATAGCTAATGTGGCATACAGGTGGTAGGTGAATGGACAGCTGACGTGGTTGTATGGCGTTGATTGAATGTTGAGGTGGTAGTTGATGGAGACAGAAGCTTATTTTTCAACGACATGGCATGACGTGTTGGAAGATTGATTGTTGTCATTGATGTCAGCCCTGATCATGGGTTTTGGACATAAGATTGATAAGGTATTTGGACATGAAGGAAAACATGCATATAAAAAACACTATGAATGGATGAAGTATACATCATGCTATTTCAGTGGTATGTGGCACATCACATGGATCCTCATGGTTGAGGAGAAATGATTTTTTGAAGATGACAAAGTGAATTGAAAAGGAAAGTACATGTAGGCCCTAAAAATAATTACAAAATAAGAAAGTGTCAATTGACCTAATGTTAAAGGAAGTGACATAAATGGTATAAATAAATATCATTATACATTCATTTGATACAAGTCAAATTTCAGAGGAAGAAGAAGTAAAAGGCCGGATTTCAAGGAGGATGAAGTCTTTTGGTGATGGCATGTTCTGGAGTATGTTAGGGAGGATGAAGTCTTTTGGTGATGTGTTCTAAGGTATGTTATTTTCAGGTCATCTTACCATTTTTGATATAACTTTTTTTCTAGAATGATTCAGATGGTGAAATCGCTATGGTATTGAGAAGACATATCAAGGTACCTCTGATAAAAATTTAATCTCTTGATTCACTATAATTATGGAGATACACTCTATGGAAGATAGGGTTTGTGACCAATCCTGAAGCTAGTCAATAAATAGGTGTTCTGGGTAAAATAGTCATAACTTTTTCATACAGAATCCAAATATAGTGGGACCAATTCCATTGGAAAGAGTACGGACTTTAGTTTGTTTTGTGTGAGTTTCAGAATCGGATGTTAAATATTGAGCACGGGGCATGCTGTACAAGTTGGGTCTTCTGAACAAACCAGAATTGAATAAAGTCTACCATTCTTTCTATAACCTCTTTTTGGGGAGGATTCAAGGAGTGAAAATCAGAGGAGTTTTAGAGAATACATTGAGTAATATTATCTACAGGATCAGAGTACTCCAAGAATTGAAGAATTTCATAAATTAAAGAAGTCTCAGGAAGCATTATCAAGTTCTATGTGATGATTGGTTGATGGTGATGATTTAATGTAAAGTTTTAGTATCTCTCATATATTCTTGGGTGGAAGGAAGGGGGAAGGATGGAGAGTTCAAATATCTCTTGATATTGGAGGATTGTATCTTCCTCTTGGATTTGTATCCCTCCCTTTACATTTGGAAGCTGTAGCTACCTTTGGAAGTCATTACTTCCCTTGAACAATAACTATTGATTCTTTCTCATATATTGTGCATGGTGTATTGTGGTGTATTGACGTAACTCTTATACTATTGTTCATTGCTCATTGGATATAGTTTAATGGTTTAAGTGTAAGTTGAAAAAGGCTTTAAATTGTACTTGATACTGATCCACCCCCTCTCAGTATCAACAATTGGTGTCAGAGTAGGTTGCCTTCAGAACAGTTTAACCACTGGAAGGAAAATCCTGAGTAGAGAGGGATGAACATGAGCACATTCCAAATGGGATTCAAAAATTGGATGGAAGAAATTATGCATACTAGAGTGATAGAGTGAAAACTTACCTAATGGATTTGGAAGTAGACATTTGGTACTCAATTGTAAATGGCTATGTAATCCCAAATAATGCTCCAACCGATCCAAATGAGAAGAAGCTTATGAGTTGTAATTCAAAATCCAGA